>PVHY01008469.1:40078-61518 GCA_004024945.1 Uropsilus gracilis | reverse complement strand
TCTGCCTCAGGTACGAGGAGGAAGTTTCTCTGAGAGCAACAGCCGAGAATGAGTTTGTGGCCCTGAAGAAGGTGAGCGCCATGGCGTGAGGAAGGTCAGGCAGGATCGGGGCCGGAACAGAAAGGCAGGCTCTTCTGGGGAGCATTACCTCGAGGGACCCCACCTCAGGGTGTCCTGACCTTGCCCATTCGGGATGGGGCGTTGTCAGAGGGCGGCACGTGGACGGCTGGCCCAGGGCTTTGACGTAGGGCAGCACCTGCCCCAGGGCCGGGGGTGCCTGCCATGACCTCTGGATGCCCCGCTATGCTTTGGGGACTGTGGTCTGTGGCTGGATTCTAAGAAGCAGCAAAGTCTCCATTGAGGGGTCCCTCCACACGTGAGAAGCGTGACCAGGAAGAGGGACACTGGTCCAGGTCTGGGGGGGCAGATTGAGCAGAGTCAACAGTCAGGAGTGGTCACTTGCAGTTTGAGGACTGCTGGAGGCTGTGAAGGATCAAGGTGACTGAGCAGCAAGGGGTGGGGTAGGCTTCCTGGATCTGGGGAGGCTAAGATGGGGAGACAGGAGGATCTGTTGTTCTAGATGGTGTGGGGAAAAGCTGATGGCCCGCCAGCAAGGCACCCAAAGGCTTGTTCTCAGAAGGGAGTAGTGAAAGGTGCCTCCAGAGAGGGAAGATGGGAAGGAGGTTTTGATGATCAGGAGCACGGGGGACCCTGTCCTGGCCTCTTGAAGTGTGAACTGATGGTGGCCAGTGTCCTCTGAGCTCACAGCCTCCCTGCCATCCCAGGATGTGGACTGTGCCTATCTGCGCAAGTCGGACCTGGAGGCCAACGTGGAGGCCCTGACCCAGGAGATCGACTTCCTGCGGCGAGAGTATGAGGAGGTGAGGGGAGTCGGCCCAGGTGGCAGCTGGAAGCGGGTCTAGGAGAATGGGCTCCACCTGGGAGTGGATTGGACACAGGTCCCGGGGGGAGGGGGTGCTGGGTGGTGAGGCTGCGGGACGTGGGGATGGAGACCAAACAAGGGCTGAGAAGCTCTGGAAGGTGAAGCTGTGATGGGAGCTAGATTTTTCCACGGTCCCACCCCACCCCACAGGAGATCCGCGTTCTGCACGCCCACATCTCAGACACCTCAGTGGTCGTCAAGATGGACAACAGCCGGGACCTGAACATGGACTGCGTCATCGCCGAGATCAAGGCCCAGTACGACGACATCGCCAGCCGCAGCCGGGCCGAGGCCGAGAGCTGGTACCGCAGCAAGGTGGGCAGGCCCTGTGCCCCTTCCCACAGCCCCAGCAGGGGGGTGCTGGAAGGGTCCCCACCTTTACCGTAGAAGCATGGGACGGCAGGTGTGCAAGGTGTGGGGCTCACTGGGGTGACGTATCCTGAGCCCCACGAGCCTCTCTGCTCTCCCAGTGCGAGGAGATGAAGGCCACGGTGATCCGGCACGGGGAGACCCTGCGCCGCACCAAGGAGGAGATCAACGAGCTCAACCGCATGATCCAGAGGCTCACGGCAGAGGTGGAGAACGCCAAGTGCCAGGTACCCGGCCCACTCCATCCCTCAGTGTAGAAAGAGGGGAGGGTTAGCTTGCAGCACAGGAGTTTAAGTTAGATTCGGGAAAAGTTGTTAGAGGTTAAGACAAATGCAGTCTCACAGGTAACAGAACAAGACTGGAGAATCCTGCTGAGATTTTCCTGATCCTGCATGCGTGTGTGCGTACATGCGTGTGTGCATGCATGTGTGTGTGCGTGCATGCATGCGTGTGAAGTGGACTGGTAGGAAGCTAACTGGAGAAATAGCTTCTAGGATAGAAGTTGCTGGGATCTCAGGAAACAGAGACTCACTTACTCCTCCTATAACCCCCTCTTCTCCCCCCCAGAACTCCAAGCTGGAGGCCGCTGTGACCCAGTCTGAGCAGCAGGGCGAGGCAGCCCTCAGCGATGCCCGCTGCAAGCTGGCGGGGCTGGAGGAGGCCCTGCAGAAGGCCAAGCAGGACATGGCCTGCCTGCTCAAGGAGTACCAGGAGGTGATGAATTCCAAGCTGGGCCTGGACATTGAGATCGCCACCTACAGGCGCCTGCTGGAGGGCGAGGAGCAGAGGTGGGTACTGTAGGCAGTTTTCTTCCCAGGCCTGCCTGGGTCTCAGCGTGCTTTATCCCTCTTCCTCCAGCCTTCTCTGGACTCCCAATTCAAACCTCCCCATTCTGGAATTGGACAGGTAATTTGAGTCAGTCGTTTGGGTATCTGTCTAGCCCCACATGAGTATCATGTCTATCCAGGCACACAGTTGGTGTCTTTGTAAATGTTTCCTCATAGTGGGGAGTCAGGCAGGAGTTAGTAATAGTGTTCCTGAGAATTCCAGGCTTGACTTATCAGCACCTTCCCTCTCCAGTGCTTCTTTTTTTTGATACTCTCTACATCGTGTCTCTTCCCTCTTTCCTCCCCTCCCCCTTGCTCCCCTCTTTCCCTCTACTCCCTCCCTTCCCTGTGCTCCCCACCCCAGCCATCCCCTCTCTCCTCTCCCCTCTGTCCTCTAGCCTTCTAGCTCTCCTTCCAAGCCTGGCATTGGTCCTGCCCAGGAACATCAGATTTGCCCTATTACAACAGCTTCAGACACATACTCTATTTACAGCAAGCACCCTGAATCGCTTTCCATAGCAGTAGTCAGGATGAGGGTATAGTCAGGGACTTGTCTTTTGCACCAAGCCCTGTCCGAGCATTTTGGCTTTTGCTTATTTTGGGACTGGGTGGTTATTCATCCTCCGGTGGCTGGAGGGCTGCCTGGACAAAGCCTGTGTGCCCAGCACTTGTGAGGTGCTGCCCTTGGATCTTTCCCCTAGATGGTGGCACCTGTATTTCCCTGCTGTGCATAACTTGCCCACTGGCCCTGGGCAGAGCAGGGTGGAGGGTGAGGATGCAGAGGGAGCATCTGGGAAGACTCCTATGGATGGAGAGGTGGGGACAGGCTGGGTGTCAGGAATCAGAGTGGTCATATGGTGAGACTTGCAATCAGGTGATGTCCTGTGCAGCTCAGAGTACTGGGGCAGAGGCCTGGAAGTTCACTCATGAAGAGCTCAAGAGGAAGGGTTTTTTAAGGCAGATGCTGCTAGTTGGAGAGCTTGTAGAGACAGCACTGGAAATTGAGTAGCTCACTCCTTGGCCACATAATATTCTTGGAGGGCCTCAACTGTGCGGTGCAGTTTCCCTAGAAAGCTGGATGTGGCATGGCTAGATGGAGGGCTACTGATTCTCTTCATGTTTGAAGCTGATTTTCAGCACCTGTTGTCACTGCCGCAGAGGCCCTGGTTTGTTTCCCTGGCACTGAGGTGTGGAGTTAGGTGCCACTCTCACTGGTTGTTTCCACGCTCTGGGTCTCATTCTTCATCTGACAAATGAGGGAAATGGTGTACCTAGTCTCAGAGGCTGTTCTAAAATCCCATCCATGCATCCATCCATCCATCCATCCATCCATCCATCCATCCATCCATCCATCCATCCATCCATCCATCCATCCATCCATCCATCCATCCATCCATCCAAACACTCAGCCAGCCAGCGGTTATTTATTGAGTCAGATGTAATAAGCCTTCACTTAATGTCATTGATGGGATCTTGGAAACTGACTTAAAGTGAAACCATGTGTCAGGAAGCCAGGTCCTCCAAGACCATTGATTTATGTGTAAGTAGGATTTTTTTTTCTTACTAACTTTATAGTGAAACAGCCTTGAAAGAATCAACCACAAATTGAGGATCTGCCGTATTGTTTAAGGGACTGTCAGTTTGCCATGGGAAGAACAAAGCCTTGTGTTCTCCCAAAGCCCAGTGACACTAATCAGACCAGATTTAGGAGGGCGGCAGCAGTTCAGTCAGAGCCAACATGGAAACAGGTGTTGCCAAGTTGCAGTCATTGCGCTCCTGTGTGCTGGGCACTTAACACTCACATGTGTCATTTCACACCATCCTCACAGTGGACCTAGGACGAGATTTTCCACATGAGCATCTAGGCTGAGGGAGGGCACATCTGAAGGTGCACAGTTGAAACAAGGGGTGGAGAGCTGGGGCACCAGGCAGTCTGTTTCCAGCACCCAAGGTGACCCGGTTGCCTGGCTTCTGTGTGAGCCCTTCCCTTGGCAAGTGCCGGAAGGAGGAGCAGGATGTCACCTTCCACCTTGGCCGGGTGGGCCGGGGGACTTCTCCACAGTACTGACCTCTCCCCTTTCCTCTCCCAACAGGCTGTGTGAGGGTGTCGGCTCCGTGAATGTCTGTAAGTAGCCCTCTCCCCACCCTTTCCAGTTGGTATGACCATGGCGCTTCTGGGGAGGAGACGTTTTCACTTTCCCCAGTCCCCTGGCTGTGCTTGTTGCCTGACATGACTCTGCCTGTCCTCCCATCCAGGCGTCAGCAGCTCCCGAGGTGGCGTCGTCTGTGGAGATCTCTGCGCGTCCGGTGCTGCCCCTGCTGTCACCCCCAACGTGTGCAGCGCCCCCTGCAGAGGCAACGTCGTGGTGGGCACCGCCTGCGGCCCCTGCGGCGGAGCCAGCGCCTGCAGCAGCGGCTGTAAGAGGTGCTAGAACTCGGCAACCTCCGCGAACTTGCACCCCGCCACCGCCCAGGCAGGGTCTCACGCCTGAGCACCCTGCGGCCACCAGCCTCCGTGAACCCGTGTCGGATGTGTGTAACCGCACACCCTGGTCCCGCTCCCTTTGCGCACATCCCGGGGGCACCGAGGCCGGGGCGGAGCGGGGTGACACCTTGAGCCCTTTCTGTAGCCTTTCCTACTAGTCTGCTTGTTGTCCTGAGTGTTCACTTTTCTGCTTTTTACTGGGTTCTTTGGTCTTGCCTGACCCCTTCACCCAAATTCCGAGGAATAGGGCAGGCCCCAGAATCTCCCTGGCACACTTCTTGGGAAACTGTGGAGTGGAGCGGTGGAAGGCTGAGGGTGCTTTCCTGTAACTCTGTGGGGGACAAGACCCTGAGAGGGAAGAGCGTCTCCTTCCAGAGCCACTTGCCCAAGCTTGGCAAGGCCAGGGGCTCAGCTGCCTGTATGTTAGCCTTTGCTTCCCTCTATGTCTTCAATAAACTAATTGTAGCCAATCAAACCTGATGCCCAGTGTCCTCCTTGGTGAATGAGTCCTCCTTGCTGCCAGAGATTCAGTCAGGACCTCTCTGTTGTCTGAGTTATTTTTCAGTGGGTGAAAATGATTGGCGTGGGTGCTGCCCATCTGAACGTGGACAATCCGAGACTTAGAGGAAATAAGAGGGCGCTGATGGAGGCAGGGGACTGGTGTGTGCTCCTGGGCTCCTTGAACAAGGCTACTCGGCTTCCTTGTTGGCAGGGGGGGCTGGAGACTTCTTTGGTGTACGTTCTCCTGTGCCTTGTAGGATGGCGGGCAGTGTCCCCGGCTCTTTGCCAGCTGCAGGTCATACTTCCCCACCCCCAAATGTGCCAATGCTTGCTGTCTCCAGATGTGGCCATATGTCCTCTAGGGCTTCCCAACCTGGGTGTCCCCTCTCCCTGCCCTCCATGTCAGGTTACTTCTGAAGGGGGAACAATCATGAGAGATTATGTGGAGATGAGAATGGAAGAAAGATCTTGAGAGAAAGAGTGCGGGGGAGCGGAAAATCCTCGATTGAGAGGAGAAGATAGTGTGGACTTCTAATTCAGAGTCCCAGCTCGACCTTCTCCCAGCCATGGGACTTTGGGCAGAGCTCTTCCGTCTCCGTTTCCTTGTCTGTAGAGTGATGAGGCTGGACTGCATTCCTAAGGTCCCCTCTGGCTCCCTACCTGAGATCATGCATGTAAAGGGTTCTGTTAATGCAAACCTCTGTTTGAATGCTGTTGCAGTTATTTCCTGGTTTTGTAGTTATGGGCAAGTCATTCTTCCTCGCTGAGCTGTGGCTTCTGTAGGATGGGGTAGCCATACTTACTGGGCTGTGTAATCTTGTTCAGACATCTATTGCAAAAGCAAATCACTCTAAAATTCATAGGCCTAAAACAACAATACTTTATCATTTCTCATGACTCTGGCAGCTTTACTTTAGTTGTCTGGGGGTGCTAGGATATCTGGAACTTCCCAAAGACCTTATTTCACATGATTGGATCTGGTACTGGCCCATTAGCTGGGAGTTTAGTTGTATCTGTTGACCAGGCTTGTCTGACCAGAAGACAGTACTTAAACAGATCAAGTTTGTTTATTTCCTTATTTGAGGTAACACTGATCTACAACACTGTATATGAGTTAGAGGCATAGCATCACCCCTTTCTGGTGTATGCTACCACACCACACCGCACCACTGCCAAGGCATCCTTTGTCCTCCACTATAGTCCACTGGCTTCCTCCCTACTTGACTCCCCCCTCACCCTCCAGTAGCCTTAATTCTGTAATTCAAATTTCTAGGGTCTCTTATTGATTTGATACCACTCGATCCTTGGTGTTGTTTATTTATATTCCACGTTTGAGTCAAGCCATCTAGTTTTTGTCTTTTTTCTTCTGATTTATTCCATTTAGCACTATCCGCTCCAGTTCCATCCATGTTGTTGCAGAAGTCAAGGCTTTATCTTTTTTGTAGCTGAGTAGTATCCCATTGTGAATATATACCACACCTTCCTAATCTACTCATGAGTAGATAAGGTTTAATAGAATTATTAACCACAACTGGGGATTGGAGTAAAGAGGGATTGGCTGGTAACTAAAATGCAAGAACCCTAAAAAAAAAATACAAATATTACAGATATAAGGAACAGTCCCCACTTCTAGGTCTGAAAGAGCACTCAAGGAAGAGGACCCCCTATGCCTTAGGTCCAGATCTTACTGAATTCTAAGAATTCAGACGTGCTAGGCTGGCAGAACATGTTGGAAACCCACCTTTTGGACTGGCTAGAATTCTGCCCTGTATGATGTTAAGGAAAATGGTTCATCAAGACATGAGCCCACCTCAGAACCACCAGAGAAGGGTCCTGGGCACTGCTGACCACAGGATGCTACCGCCCTACGCCCTACGTGCACTCTCCCAGAGAAGCTACCTGCCCTGCCAGTGCTGAGTGAGTGCTGGAGAAACTGTGGATGCTGCAGGAACCTGTCAAGAGGCATTAGAAAGGAAAACCCCACTCATTCTGCAATTTCTTTCCTGTGCCTCTACTGACAAAGCTCAAGGTTGTGCCAGCAGACAAAGAAAAATGTTTAAAGGCTCCCTCTCAGTTTTCACAGAGCAGGAAATGAAGGGTGAATGTGGAGGTGATTGGCAACACATTGATACATTGATAACAGGCAAAAGAAGACTTGATTCTTCGGCCTCCAGGCCTTACTCATGTTGCTTCCGCCAGAGCCTGTGAAGATCTGAATAATCTGAATAAAGAAAATTGCTTCCATTGTGTTCTACCGGCCAAAGGACACAGGACCAGCTCAGATGTGAGGGGGGAAATGGGCATTACTTCTGAATGTTTGCGTGTATAGAGAGGGAAGGAATTATTGGCTACCATTTATATGGACATATCCCCCACTATACTCACTGGCCACAGCAGTTCATGTCCCTTCCACAAACAACATGCGCCTCCCAAGAGCACCCACAGTTTCATTCCCAATGTGATGTTTGCTCAAAGTTCAGGATCTTATTGTGTGGATTAGAGTCAGATACAGTTGAGAGTCGTGGGGTATGTTCCCTTTGGTGCAGTTCTCTCATGATGGTTGGTCTCAATTGGAAGAACTGTGAATTCAGATAATTCTTTTGTTACCATACCTATCATGTGTGGTGAATTAGGGACTGACAGCCACAATAGGGACCCCCATTTAGAAAGGGGGAAAATGGGAGCACGTAGAAGTCATTGATTCATATCAATTCCAAGTACAGACAAGCATAATTCCTCCTTTTTTAGAAGTAAGGAGTATTTTATTACTGCTTAATTTTACTCCCTTAGACTGAGTCTTCTCTGCTCTTGGCTGTACCCTTTGGGATCTTCCAAATCATCCCTTCTTGTCCATCAAAAATGCTCTGTATGTGCAGTCTAGTACTTTTTTCAGCCTACCTCCTGTCATAGGAGGTTAGTGACCCAGAGATATGCTTTCATTTTGAACTGTCTCTGTTCTGTTTGGCTAAAACTGCTCTAATTATTTTTTTAAATAATTTTTATTTTTTAAAATAATTTTTAAATTATTTTAAATTAAAATAATTTTTAATAATTTTAAAATTATTTTTTAAAATATTTTTTGTGTTTCTGACATGGTAGATGTTACCAGACATCTCACTTTTCATGAGGTATGGTCTCCTTGGAGTGTTTTGAATTTTTGCTTTGAGATCATTTATTACTTTGACAGCCATTTGTTGATAGTCCTTGATCCTCTGTAAGTTCCTTTAAATTGTGCTGAAAAGCTGACCATTTCCTTTCATAGCTCACATCTCTTTTGTCACTTGTTGAAAGAGGCAGTTGACTAGCATCTTTTTAGCAGACCCACAGGCTCAGTAGATGGCTCCTTTATCTTTCATGTGCCCACAGGAGACAGCACTGCCAAGCTTTTTGTCACTGCACAATGTGGGTCACCTTTTCTCCAGCATCTAACAATGATTTCCTCACCACTCATTTCACCCTCACTAATGTCTCTTTGAGGACATGCAGGTTGCCAGGTACCTGGCCCCAAAATCACAGATTTTAGGTTTTGCTACACTTGTACCCTCTTTCAGGCACTCATTTTTCATTTATCTTTTGTCACATAGCAAAATATCTCAGAACTTAGTGGCTTAATTCTTTTTTTCATGATTATGTGTCTTTGTTGGACAGTTCTTCTGGGTTCAGAAGTGACTGGAACAGCTGGAGAGTTCAAAGAGGATTTTATTCACAAAAAGGATTTTATTCACTTGGATGAAAGTGGATGCAAACACTGCTTGAGTGTTCAATAGGGGCTGATGAACACAGTTCTTCCCAATTCTTCTGCAGTCCTCTGAAGGTCTGGGTGCTGGAGCCCTAGAATGTCACTTCTCGCACACTCTTTTGGTCAAAGCAGTCACAAGATGAGACCAGGTTCAAGGGGTTGGGAAATGAACTCTATCTTTGAGATTTGTCGCATCCACAGAGAAGGGAGGAATGGTTTGATGGCCATTTATAAGACTAAGACAATAGAAATAAACAAACTTAGTGTATGTATGGCACACAGTCAATACTCAAAAAACTGGCTAGTTATCATTATTTTTATTGTGATTTCTATGCTATGATATCACAATGCAAACACTCCTAGTGGGAATAGTGGGAGGTGGGGACACAAGAGGTGGTAGAAGAAGTCAGGACCTGGAAATTTGGAATCTTACGTTCTTGTCCTGACTTGGTCACCAAACCTCTTTATCTTCTTGTGTATCAGTCATGTTATTCACATGTTCGGGTGATAACCAGTTTACCAAGCAAGCTAGAGTTTCAGTTGCTGTGCAGGGTGGCTGCTGAGGGACTGCTGCTCTGGGTACTGTCACTGCCACAGTGACCTTATCTCAAGCTTGTCAGCATAGAAGGATCTGACTCAGGGATCTCCTATTCCTTGGGAGGTGGTAGGAATGTCCCAGAGTGGAGGATGTTGATTCTCTGTGAAGTATGGAAGGTAACACTTTTTCTTGATGGGCCGGTGGCAGTGGTGGCAGAGGAGGTGGAGCTCAGGAGCGCAGGACAAGATGCCCTATCAGGTGTATAGCATGCAATGTTAGCCCTACCTGGTTCCTTGGACTTGTAGGGCATGGAGTTTCCCTGGGTTCTGCCAGGTGGTACCTGGTTGACCCAAGCGTGGCAGTTGTATAGGTGGCCTCTTTAAGGAACGGGATTGTTTCAGGCTCAGAATAAAGCCCAGCATCATTTCCCAAGAAGATCAACTTGGAAAGACCCTTGGAGAACCTCTGGTACAACCCCGCATCAGATAGGTGTTCAGGGCACCTTGAGCAGAGCAGGGGAGGGAGGTAGGGGTCACTGGCGAGTGGGAAGAGGACTCAGGTAGTCTGTCAGGGGTAGATATGCAGAACTGGTATGCTGTACTCAAGGGTCTGCCCCTTCATTCTAAAGGCAGGGGAGACCCACTGGATGGCCAGACATGGGTTTCCTGGAGTCCCTTCCCACTGCTGTGTGGTGTAGATTGGGAAGGGAGAAGGGCAGAGCTCTGAGTGCCTGGGGATGAGGGCCTTGAGTGGGGCAGGGGAGGCAGAAAGTGAATAGATGATATCTTAATGGTCTTGGAACTTTTAAGGAGGCTATCCAAGATGCTGAAGAGACATGTGGTTGGTGGGGCAGGGAGGGCACAAGGGTAAGGGCATGTGTGAAAGGTTTTATCTGCTTTTGTTTGATAGGCAGAAGTGGGAACAGGGTGGCTGGGGTCTGGACTGACACAGGATGGGAACAGGGTGGCTGGGGTCTGGACTGACACACCTGAGGTGGCTGTTGGTGCTCTGGGTGACCGTTGTGATAAATGTGTGTGGTGGTGGTAGAGGGGGTGGGGTGAATGCGTGTGCGCGCGTGTGTGTATATGTGTGTGTATGAAGGGGGGTAAAACAAAACACACGCACACACACAGTCTCCCAGCAGATCCCATAGCCTTCTCTGGTCCCTTCAGAACCAATTGGAGCAAGGAGTTTCAAATCACTCCAGACCGAAAGGTATGGCGGAAGTGGAAGTTGCTGTGAGCATGCTCATTAGGGCCTGGCCAGGGAAGGATGGTATTATTAGGGGTATTATTAGGGGACAAGGCTCTGGAGGTGTCCAGATTGACTGACCAGGGTGACTCCAGTCACCTATCTGGCTGGAACTGGGAGCTCAAACTGGTGGATATGAGCTGACTCCAAGCAGACAATACATCACGGAAGGTGGATCCCCCAATTTATTCACTAAATGGGAGACAAGAGGCCAGAGAGGCAGGGGAGGCAGTCCAGCCGTGCTCTTTCCAGGGACAGAAGGCCCTTTTCCCTGGGAGGGGCCAGAGGCCAAGATGTGGAGGGGAAGTGTTCATTCCCAGGCAACAGCCCCTTCCAGGAGAGCATGAGCAGTGGAGCTGCGGATGGGAACGAGCAGGTGTTGTATTCTCAGAACACGAGGGGAAAGCTACCGAGGTGCCGCTGTTTTCAGCTGGGGGTGGGGCAGTGGCATAGCTGGCAGCAGAGGGGCTTCTCTGGCTCTCTTATGGGGCCGTCTAACACCGCCCCATGCCGCAGGAACCGCCTCCGCAGGTGGTGTTGAGCTGGCCGCAGGGGGCGCACATGCCGGTGCTCACAGCCAGGTTTCCACTGCAGGGGGCGGTGCATGCGCTGCCGATCACAGGCCTGGAGCCCGACGTGCAGAGGTCTCCACAGACGACTCCACCCCGGGAGCTGCTGACACCTGCCGGAGCAAGAGCAGCGTTAGGAGGTCTGACTGAGGGGCAGCCATCCTACCACCTTCCTTTGGCCTCTCTGCTCTTGCAGCCCTCTAGGAAAGGGGCAAAGGCAGGCGAGTTCTGGTTCTGAGGTTGGGAAGGAACCTGGAGCTCCGGACTCTGGCTCTGGGTCTGACCTTGGGCCACTTCCTGCCCCTCTCTAGGTCTCTGCCTCCTCCCTGGTACCGGGTGGGGCTTACTGAGTGACCTCTGAGGTCTCTCCTCCAATGACAAGTTATTCATTTCCCCTCCTCAGCCCTGTTCCTGTGGCGGAATTCTTTCCTTCCGGAAGGTAACAGCTGTCTCTCCGGCTACAGGCTGATCTGCTGCTTTCCTGAGGGAATTATGGGGCACTGCTTCCCAGGGCTCTCTACCGTCATGTCCTGTCACCTGACCTAAGCATTTCCTTTCCAGGGTTTAAGATACTTACAGACATTCACAGATCCAACACCTTCACACAGCCTGAGTGGGGGAAAGGAAGAAAGGGGAAGAGAAAAGAGGTCAGAATGAGATCTTCAGATTTCCCCAAGTGCCAGAACCCGTTCTCTCAGGGCTGTTTCTGGCCTCCATGTTTTGTCTTGGTGCGACTTAAGAAAAATGCTTTTGTGTGCAGTAGTGGCAATGTCAGTGCACTCTATCTGGCAAGTAGAGTGTGGACTGGATGTCAGCGTTCACTTGTCCTTCGGCTGGCTGTCTTGTGCAGCACACAGCCGTTCACCTGGCAGACTTGGAAGGGAGCGGTTCCCTCGACAATCACAGGACCAGAGTCAGAATTCAGCCAGCGTTTCTTCCATAGAGCAGAGTGACCTTCGAGAAACCATGTTGGGAGTGGATCTTGGGAGAGTTGAGGGTGGAATGACAGGGATGGTTTTTAACTAGAGGCAGGGTGTGTACAGTTTAATCCTAGCAATGCCTCAGTCTTGCCAGTATCCTAGACATCCAAGTGGCATTTGTCCTGTGTTTCCTCCATATGTTATGTCCAAGACTCAGTTCTCTGAGATTTGGGATCCGATAGCCCTGGAGTGTAGAATGGGGCCAGGTCTTGGGGCAGAGACTGGAATATGGAGGGATCTGAGGTAGGTGGATCTACACAAGCAGAGTTTTTAAGGTGACTGGGTGGGGCTCACCTCTGCTCCTCGCCCTCCAGCAGGCGCCTGTAGGTGGCGATCTCAATGTCCAGACCCAGCTTGGAGTTCATCACCTCCTGGTACTCCTTGAGCAGGCAGGCCATGTCCTGCTTGGCCTTCTGCAGGGCCTCCTCCAGCCCTGCCAGCTTGCAGCGGGCATCGCTGAGGGCTGCCTCGCCCTGCTGCTCAGACTGGGTCACAGCGGCCTCCAGCTTGGAGTTCTGGGGGGGAGAAGGGGAGGTTATAGAAGGAGTAAGTGAGTCTCTGTTTCCTGAGATCCCAGCAACTTCTATCCTAGAAGCTATTTCTCCAGTTAGCTTCCTACCAGTCCACTTCACACGCATGCATGCACGCACACACACATGCATGCACACACGCATGTACGCACACACGCATGCAGGATCAGGAAAATCTCAGCAGGATTCTCCAGTCTTGTTCTGTTACCTGTGAGACTGCATTTGTCTTAATCTCTAACGACTTTTCCCGAATCTAACTTAAACTCCTGTGCTGCAAGCTAACCCTCCCCTCTTTCTACACTGAGGGATGGAGCGGGCCAGGTACCTGGCACTTGGCGTTCTCCACCTCTGCCGTGAGCCTCTGGATCATGCGGTTGAGCTCGTTGATCTCCTCCTTGGTGCGGCGCAGGGTCTCCCCATGCCGGATCACCGTGGCCTTCATCTCCTCGCACTGGGGGAGCAGAGAGGCTCGTGGGGCTCAGGATACGTCACCCCAGTGAACCCCACATCTTGTACACCTGCCGTCCCATGCCTCTACTGGTAAAGGTGGGGACCCTTCCAATGCCCCCCTGCTGGGGCTGTGGGAAGGGGCACAGGGCCTGCCCACCTTGCTGCGGTACCAGCTCTCAGCCTCGGCCCGGCTGCGGCTGGCGATGTCGTCGTACTGGGCCTTGATCTCGGCGATGATGCAGTCCATGTTCAGGTCCCGGCTGTTGTCCATCTTGACGACCACTGAGGTGTCTGAGATGTGGGCGTGCAGAACGCGGATCTCCTGTGGGGTGGGAGGTGGGGAAGAATAGCCAAGTTTTACAGGCTTGCTCTCATCTGTCAATGCTAATGCCTACAATCACTGATGAAATGCACAACTTTCTGTAGAGACAAGAAATCTTTGTCTCTACAAATGTAGAGGAAAATGTAACCACGTCTCAACCGCTAGTTCTGGGCTCACTCAGGTCCCTTGGCAGCCAGGCTGCCCGCTCCAGTCAGCAGCCCACAGGTGCTTGCTCAGGGCCAGGCCTTGTGCTGGGTGGCTTCACAGTCTCCTAGGCCAAGCTCACAAGGATGGCCATTGACTGTCAGGGAAAATCTAAGCCACAGAACATGAACCCCCTGCTCTGTGTGGTGCCCCACCTGAGAGGTCTCTCTATCTGGCCTTACTGATCCTGTCCCTTTTGGGTCTTCATT
Source organism: Uropsilus gracilis (assembly GCA_004024945.1). NCBI lineage: Eukaryota > Metazoa > Chordata > Mammalia > Eulipotyphla > Talpidae > Uropsilus > Uropsilus gracilis. The sequence continues at coordinate 47,601 of PVHY01008469.1, read as the reverse complement.
CCTGTCTCCCTTTTTCCTTCTCTCTGAACCCTTCCAGCCCTCCAGCCTCCAGCCTCCAGCCCAGCGGTCAGCAGTTGCATTCATGCTCAGGGACATGCACCATGGTGGACCCCCCTCCCCTTACCTCCTCATACTCTCGCCGCAGGAAGTCAATCTCCTGGGTCAGGGCCTCCACATTGGCCTCCAGGTCCGACTTGCGCAGGTAGGCGCAGTCCACCTCCTGTGTGGGGTTTAAAGGACAGTGAGGCCAGCTCTCAGTTGTGTGAGGGTTGGCTGTGGTGTGATGGGCAGAGGTTGGGGGCTCTGGTCAGGGCTCGGCTTCAGCACTCACCTTCTTTAGAGCCACGAACTCATTCTCTGCTGTGGCCCGAAGTGCAACTTCTTCTTCATACCTGAGGGTGGGAGAGAAGCGGTTTCCATCTGAACAGCAGTTAACTGGGCCATGAAGCATGTAAGCAGACAAGCCTGGTTTCTGACCCTCTCACTGTGTCCCTGCCTCTGAGCTGGGACAAGACTAAGACGCAATCAGGCGGCTGGTTCGGGCCTGCTGAGACACACTGGAGGATGGAAGTGGCCATTCTTACATCATACTGAGCTTTTGGGGAATGGGAGGAAGGTAGAATTTGGAAAGGGTGTGTGTGTGTGTGTGTGTGTGTGTGTGTGTGTATGTGTGGAGGACTGCAGAGTACGAGGGCCTGATTTCCCCCCAGGTCTCTCTTTCCTTTCTCTTTGTCTCTGGTTGTGCTGCAGGTGACAGAGTCCTGTCATTTCTCTCTAGGGCTCAGTGAGAGGCATCAAGCCTGCCATTCTTCCTGCTATGTGAGGCCAGGTTAGGGGGGTGGGGGTGGGAGGTCTATGGCTGAAACAGTCACTGAGGGAAGCTGGAAGGTTCCTTTCCAGTTGCCAGTGGGGTCACTGTCTATCAGATGTCTTGCTTTGTAACTGGACATCCTATCTGGATGCCGTGACCCACCCAACAGACTATGCCTGGAGTGCAAGGAATGTGTCTTCCACTTGTCCCTGGATTGTCCCACAGGCATGTGACTGGCACTGGGTAGTGGAGTGAAGAAGTCCAAGACATTAGGAAGAATGTCCAGGGCTTGAGACTCAAAGGGACCAAGAATGGTCATTTTTCTGGGATCAAAGGGATAAGAGTCTGGTAGATGGAAAAGGGATAGAATAATATCCCCTGAGTTGCTGGTAGGAGGCAAAGTGAGCCCCCAGGAAGGCCTGGTCATACCCCCAGGTCCCTCCAGGGAGGGCAGGGGTATGTCCCTCTCTTCAGGCACAGACCCACACTGACCCAGACACTCCCCTGTGTTGGGAACTACTTCAAGACCTTTCCTGGGCCAGCTCCTTCTTGTACTCACTTCTTCTTGTAACCCTCCAGGACCTCCTGCACGTGGTTGAGCTCGGCGGCCAGCCTCCCGCTGTCGGCCTCCACGCACTCGGCCTCCCGCCTCAGCGTCTCGATGTAGCCGTTGAACAGCGGCTCCAGGTTGCTCTCGCAGCACTGGCGGTTCTGGTAGAACTGCCACTTGGTCTCCAGCAGCTTGTTCTGCTGCTCCAGGAAGCGCACCTGCATCATCCCAGAAGCAGAGCCTAAGCGTTACTTCTCAAAGGGTCCCAGGACAAGAGGGGGTCTACACATGTGGACCGGAGGCCCCAGAGTCTTCCCTGTGGAGCCACCTCCTTCCCGACTAGAAGGGCTGAGTCAGCTCACTGCTGGAAGTCCTTCCTGAGAGCTAACCTTGATGTCTTCAAGGATGACTTACTAGGTGTCATGGAAAGTGCTAAAGCATGCTGAGTCCAGACTCTGATGCTGCTTGTTTACAATGTGACCTGGGACTCAGCACTAATCCCCCTCCAGAGTGAGGGGAGGGGACCCCTCCCCTCACTCTGGAGGTTTAACGAGTCCTGGTATAAAGGTACCTGCATGCGGAACAGCTGCCACACAAATTGGGTGTGACCTTCAGCGTGCAAATGAACAGGGCAGCCTTTTAAAACAGACAGGCTGTAAAAGTTGAAAAATAAACTACGCACCAATTATTGAAATGCTGCAACAACAACGCAATTAGGATAATGGCCCCCGGAACAGCAGTGAGGAGAGCTCTGTGCTCCAGGCCCTTGTGCGGCAGGGCAGAGTCCCAGGCCGTGCTGTCACCTGTGGCCGACCCTGCTGTCGGCCCTGCAGTGGGGTGCCCCTCTCGCCATATTTATAGACTATAAAGCCCAGGTTTTTTCAGCTCTATCTTCCTGCCACACACTTGGCTTGCTTTTCCACTGACTTGCCACCCTTCTGGTAAGTCCTTTCTTATGCTATCCAGTATCCTGGTCATACGTGCTGTTAGGTGATTCTGACTTTTTGGGTCCTTCCGGTGGGTAGTGTCACTCAGCGTAGCTTCTCTCAAGGTTGGCTTTGGAGAGTTCCTCCATGCCCTAGAACTGCCACATGATGATTCCATGGGGTTCCATGGAAACTACAATTGCAGATGGTAGCTGGACACTAACATCTGCAAGTGGTCAGCCCCATCCCTGTCTCTGCAAGGCCTGGGGGAGAGGATTGTTGTCACCCCTTGGACAAAGCTCTCTGGCTCCAGCATAGCAGACAAGTGGTCAATCATCTAGAAACAACTCTGTGATCCCTGAGGTTCCCTCCAAGCTGTCTTCCAGTATCACACCCACTAGCCCTGTCCCTGACCTAGGGACTACTTCCTTGCTATGTAAGAGGTTACTTGTTTCAAGCATATTGAGCACCAACATAGCAGGCCTTTGCTCAGGAGAAGATGCTATTTCTCAGTGCTAAAGGTTCTGCCCCTAGTTTTGCTTATGTGTTTTCAGTTTGTCTTCTTTCTTTGACCAGCAGCTCCTGATCCCATTCTTGTCTTTCTTTGTCCGTGACCGGAGGTAGGACTGGGAACTCTTATGAGCAAATGCCTGCCTCTGACTCCCTGCTCAGGATCCAGAGTCCTGAGCATAGATGGAGTTCAGGAAGCGTGTGATCAAGGACACCCACCTTGTCGATGAAGGCAGCGAATCGGCTGTTGAGGCACTTGATCTGCTCCTTCTCCTCATGCTTCACGCACTGAGCATTGGGGTCGATCTCCAGGTTGAGGGGCGTGAGCAGGCTCTCGTTGACCGACACGGTGGTGATGCAGGGCGGGCTGGGTCCGCACACGCCGCCGGAGCGGTATCCGAAGCTGCTGCCGCAGGAGCCGGCGCGGAAGCCCCCGCAGACGCTGCGGCTGCCGAAGCCCCCGGTGAGGCCGCGGTAGCAGGAGACCCCGCGGTAGGGGGCGGCGCTGATGCAGCAGCGGCCGGGCCGGGGCCCGCAGGCTGAGGCGCAGCTGAAGGTTCTGGGGCCGAATCCACAGCCCATGGAGCTGAAGCCACAAGTCATGCTGGATATAGGGTGGTGACCGAACAGAAGAGAAGCTGGCGGAGGATGGAGCCAAAGCCTTGTGCTCCCTGGGCTGTGGCAGGCCCTTTTATGCACCAGGGTGGCTGACATTAAAAGGGGCAGCAAAGAGACAATAGCTGCATTTTATTGGCTTGGCATCACTCTGGCCTCTTAAGAGCCAACCCAGCTTGCCTCCTCAGTGTAGCTGTGTCAACAATCCTTGGCCACAGGCCTGTTTCATCTTCAAAGCCCTTTACAGGCTTCCTCATCACCCCCCACCCCCCACCCCCCAATTTGCTGCGGGAAATGCAGAAGGGAGACGGCCCCTGAAGGCTTCAGCTGGGCTCCAGGCTCTGAGTGCAGGGGATGGCTGCAGTGACCAGGGTGGATCCTGTTCTCTGAATCCTGCTCTGGAAATGGGCACAGCTGTGCCCTGGACCTATGGCCCGGCCTTGCGATGGAGTGTCTGATCTGTTCTGAGGTGGCAATCGTGTCCCCCAAATCCTTTTGTTCTTGGTTTTTTGCCACCCCACATCTCTGAAGCATGCCTATATCAGAACCAGGCACACAAGGTGTAGATTAACTTGGGAGGGAGCAGGGTTCCTGTCCTTTGGGTGTTCCTGGGGAGATGAAGTCATGGAATACCAATGGGACATGGGGGAAACCGAGCCACCAAGTTCAGGGCAGAATCACGGGCATTCTTCAGAGTTCTGGGCATGGTTATTGTGAACTAGAGGGCAGGAATGGGAGTGTGGACCAGCCCAAAGCTACAAGGATTAAGGGACCAGTTTCTTGGAGGTGGCTTTAAGGCATGGAGATGGGGTAAGGAGATGAGAAAGGGATCTAGCTCATGATTTGGAGATGTGCTATATGCAATCATTCATCCTCCCAACTATGCAGCAGACAGTTACTGAGTGCCAGTGATATGCTTGATACTTGCTGCAATCTGAAGATCCAGCAGAGACCTGAGGTGTCTGGAGGCAGAAGAGGATGACACGAACACAAAGATGCCAAAGAGAGGAGGGGGCCAGCGGAGGTGGGGGGGTAAGAAATCACAGGGTATGGGCTTGTAAGGCCCAGGCTGAGGGGTTGGGTTCTGATGCGTGGGTGTGGGAGTCCTTGAGTTTCCTAGCACAAAAGTTGAACAAGAAATAGTGCTGTGTACATCCCACCAGGTAGCATGAGGGTGTTTGAGATGGGGAAGCTGTGAGGCTTCTGGGGTGGCATCACCTCCTCCCTCAGAGGATCCAGAGAGGGACAACAGATGAGGGCACCTGTGGCGGCCCTAAGCCAAGCCCTCTCACTTTACCCCTTGTCCCCTTGGACTTGGAGCAGAGATGGCTTTGATGGAGGGGCAGTGGGACTGAGCCAGGAGGGTCCCCTCACCTGAAAACTGAGTCCACAAACCCTGCCAAGCCCAAGTCTCCTGCTTGCCTTTGTATCTGATGATGACTCCACTAATAGGCCTGTTTCCCGACCAGTCACAGCCCAATGCTGACCCAGTCAGGGCTAAAAATAGCCCTCCACGCCTCCTGCCTGAGCCTTACCTTTTGCCCTCCCTGCTCTCTTGCTGGCACACAGGGCAGTTATGTCCCGTCTTTTCCTGGAGGGCAGTGACGGTGCTGGAGAGATCTGCCATGGGTCCTAAACAGAAAGACCCCCTTTGGAACAGATTTCCAAGGACTCTTGTGTCTGGGCTGGGAGCTCTGGGGGTCCCACTGGCCTGTGGTTTCTGCTGTGGAAGAATGGCAAGGAGGCAACAGTGTAGCATGGGGAGGAGGTTGACTGTAGCTGCCAACTGGTGGGATTGTGGGGACACTTCCTGAGAGGCATGTCTGGTTGGTACTTCCTGCTAATCTTTGCTGGGTCAGTCAACCGCCAGGTCTTTCCTGTCATCTCAGCCCACACTGGAGCTGGGTAGCACCTTGAAGGGTCTGACTGCATGTCAAGGCCTATACCAGGTGGTTTTTCTGTTAGGATGCCAGCTCAGGGGATGCCAGCCTAATCCTCCATGGAGCATGTCCATCCTCATTCTGCTACCTGTCCTCTGATCCTGCTCACTTGACTCAGTTAGTGGACCTGGTGACCAGTTAGCCCCTTCACAGGGGTCTCTGTGTAGACGTATCTGCCTCTTAGGGTTGAGGGAAGCAGTGCCCAGGCTTCTGTCCTGATCGAAGGTGATGGAAATACAGACTCTGGAGATGAAAGGGCACCTGCTCTGCAGTGCTTCCCACCTGGAAATCGTGGAGGGCAGTTCAAGCCCTCCTCGGCTGTTAGGAGGAGTAAGAGGGCACCTGCAGGTGGGAGGGCTCCCCCTCCCCATTAAAAGGGGGCCAGGCTGGTCACCTCTGCAGCTAACAGAGCCTCGCAAAGGGCTAGTACACACGGGCTGTGAGGAGCCATCCTTGCGTGAGCAGAAAACAGCCCACAGCTTTACAAGGCAATCATGTCACCCAGAAAGCCTTAATTAGAGCTCCTATTAGTAAATGGCTCAGAACAAAGAGAATTACAGAGGGTGAGCCCCTTGAAAACAGGAAGCTGACAAAAGGACAGTGGCAGCCAACTGGCAGCTGCTCCTGCACTCCGGGCTCCAGCCGCACGGCTCTTGGCCTAACAGTGGGTTGCAAAGGCTCCGGGATAGTCCTACACTATTCGGTCCCCAAGGCCTGTGTCCTGTGCCCACCCTGTGGCATCTGGCTGACTCTGGGGTCTGGGGGCTCACACATCTTGCTGCCTAGAATGGCCGCCTTCCTGTCATCCTGGTCCTGATTCCTGCTGCCTGCCATGGCCCTGGCCCCTTTCATCACCCGTTTCCCCAGGGCCTGCCTACTTGCCCGGCTCCGGCCCACTTGTGCTTTGACTGTCATTTCTTGCCAGGAGTCAAGGATCCCTTAATAGGTTTATGACAAGCTACGCTGTGAAGAGTATTAACTATGCCTTCGTGTCCATTCCACTAATCTCTTCAGAATAAATCTCTGAGGTGAACTCCCTGGGCCCAGTGGGCTGTCGGGCTCACGAGTGGCTGCCTGGCTGTGACAGGGATGCTTCTGTGCAGGCCTGTGCTCATCAGTGGCCCGGGGTCAGGACACGGCTGCCAGTTGCTCTTCTGCCTCTTACTGACCGTGCCAGGTTAGTTCATCTTCCTGTGTCTTGTTTCTTCATCTACAAAAGGAGAACTGAATGTTGGCCCCCTGGGCCCCCCTGAAGTTGAAATGAGGTGGCAGATATGAGAGCAAAAAAGGCTGGACTTGCATCCACCTCCTGCCTGGGGTGGGGAACCTGGACCTGTGCTTGCCTGCTTTACAGAACCTGCTGCTTCTGGCTCTGCCTGCTGCCCTTGAGATCCTGACATACCACGGTCCCTGTGCTGGGTCTGTAAGATGTGGCCTGCCCATATTCCCGATTGGTTATTAAACTGGTGCTAGCTATGCAGGTGAGGAAGAGAAGTTCAAACACAGGCCTTGGCTTCAAGGAGATGACTGCTAAGGTGGTAGGTTTGTAAATATGCACGTGTTAAATGGATAGTTGGTAGAGTTGTTTTTCAAGATCGTTCATCATTGATTGTCAATTGATTGACGCACGATGTGAGTTGGAGCAATCAAGGAGGCTTGGTGAGTCAGCCTCAAGCAGCTTTGAAGGCTGGGAGGGGCTTGCGCAGCAATGCCAGGCAGAAAATGGCAGGAAAACATAGGTAGTTCAAAAGGATGCCCTTTTGGACACCCACTGTGGGGAGCCTAGAGGTCATCATGCCTGGAGGAACTTAGGTAAAGGTCAGTGAAGGTCAGGTGCATGGCCGGACTCTGGCCCTGGGCCGCGCTTGGGGAAAGACAAGAGAAGAGCAAAATTAGGAGACAGGAGCAAAATTTTCAGGCAGGGTATCAGCTATATAAGAAAATCTCCAAAAGCAAGTGATAAACTATAGGAATTACAGGACACATTGAGTGCTGGTCACAAGGTGAACTTACACACGTACCAGTGATTTTCTAGATCAATGGCAGCCAGTTAGAAAAACAAATAGAAATAAGACACCATTCCTGAGTTGTGAAAACAATGAAGTTTTTATGACATAAAGTATTCACCAGATCTTTATGGGAAACAATGCAAGTCTCCTATGGAAAAAAAA
>PVHY01008469.1:0-39978 GCA_004024945.1 Uropsilus gracilis | reverse complement strand
CAGCTGGCTTTCTTTTGAGGGACTTGGTAAAATCAATCTAATTTTTATAGGAAACAGTGAAGTCAATTTAAAGTCAAGTCAGTTATGACAAAGGAAAGCAAAAAGAGGGGCTGAGGGCTAGTGAGCCATAGAAGGAAAAGAAGACAGTGCTTGTGCAGGACCAGGTAAAGAAGTCATTGGGACATAACAGAGAACTCAGTGGCATATGGTGAAGGTGGCATATAATGAAGCAAGGGCTTCAGTTGGTGAGATTAGTTAGAATACACTCACCTTAGGCAGGTGTAGAGTCCAGAGTATACCATGTAACATGGGAGAGCTCAGATCTGGACACAGAAAATAACACTGTAAAGCAAACCAAAGAACATGTAGGAGGATACTGTTCCTGAGGGGTGGGGTTAAAGTTTAGGGTTTTAAACAAACCTTCAACGTCAAAATGACAAGGTAACAAATTGATAGACAGGGCCACCTCAAAACTAAGAATTCCAGAAAAGACTGCAGAGGAAATAGGCAAGACACAATTGATAGCCTAGGAGAAGCTTAATCTCTGTAGTATGTAAGGAATTCCTACAGAACAGCAAAGGAAAGGCAGGAAATCCCATGGAAATTGAGGCCAAATCTGTGCAGATAATTCCTCAAAGGGAAAGGCCCCAACTAACAAATACATGACAGGAGGTGACTCATCAGTTCTTCAGACATGCAGATCAGAACCAGGGGTGTCTTTCTACCACTGAAGTGACCAGGATTAGAAAGGGGGTGCTACCCCCTAGAGGGGGGAAGGTGAGAGGACCTGGGCTGGGAGTGGGGCTGGTGTAGGTGTTTAGGAGAGCAACACATGCAAAATCAGTTACCCAGACACCCCACCTTGGAGGGAAATTCAGCCGCACACCTGACAGCAGTTCTCATCTGGGACAAGATGGTCCACCCCAGCATTATTTGTGGCAGAAGAAATTTGGAGGAGACCCCTATGACCACAAATTGGACAGAGATAAGAAAGAGATTTTAAATGCAAATTATGGAACAGGACTCAGATGTTCGGAGCACAACAGAGTTGATGTGATTATAGGCAGCGTGGTGTTGAGTTAAAATAATGTCAAAACCATAGCATTTGTGTAAATAAAACTTGTGCATGTTGAGAGCGGTGCAGCTTACTTTACAGTGATGAGAACAACACTGCATTTGTTACAGCGGTAGCGCCGGGGCGGAGAGTGAGAGGTGAGTGAAGAAACGAAGGGGATGGACAGATAAATGCCCAGAGAAGGGCTCCTGGGGGCTGATGAGGACACTGCCAAGAACTGGTGAGTATGATGGACTCAACTCTGCCCAGGAATCCGAGAGAAAAATCAAAAGTAAAATAAAGGAAGTGGGAAGAAACTGGGAGAAGAGTCTGGGGACTTTGTTGGGCCCAATCTCCAGGTGTCTTTGGCTGAGCCTTTGGTGCTTGGGTAGATGTTTCCCAGAAGTGGATTTTTAGGGATTTGTCAAGGCATAGGATGGACTAGAGATGGGCAGCCTGGCGTGAACCCAAGTCTGTTAGGGAGCTGACATGTGGGAGTGGTGGCTGCCCAGGGAGGGTATACTCGATGAGCACTCAGGGGGAAGCTGCTGGGAGAGTGAAAACTCCAGGCATGGAGGAGCCAGGGAGGCCATACTTTATGTTGATCAACCTGGGAAGGCTTCTCGGAGGAAGAGAACTTTGTCCCACGTTGGCACTGGGTGCCTTTTGCAGCCAGGTGAGAGTGCCCTCTAGTGGGGACAGCTGGGTGGTCCAGGAGCATGTTTTCTGGGCACCAGCCGCAGAGCAGTGACTCACACTCCTCTCAGGGCTTCTCTGAGTCACAGGGTTCAGGTTTTGGTCCGCGAAATGGATTGTGCATCACGGGGGTGTGATGTAACTGGATGAACTCCTGGAAGAGACAGGAAAGGGGTAATTATAAGTGTTTCTGGGCCAAGCTTTCTTCCTGTTTGTGAAATTCCCTCTTGTCTGGCAAGCCTTCTGAGCTGTTGTACGTGGGGAACTCTGGAGGGTTCCATGCCCCACCTGCTTGGGTGCCTCTGGAAATGGCCCTGATGAAGCACCTGAAGCTGAGTCTCTGTCACTCTGATTCCTGGTTTGTGGTCACTTCCCGGCTTCTGCTGTTCCCCTACACCCCAAACTCTACCCCACAACCCCCACCAGTGACCTCCCCCAGCTCTGGTAGGCATAGCTGACCAACATGTCTCCTCCATCCTTGCCTGTCACCAAGAGAGATGCCAATCCTGCTCTTCACAGGACTCCCCTGGAGCTGGCTCTCAGGGTCCGGGCACCCTTGACAGCCTGAGGCTTCCCCCAGAAGCAGTGAGGTCGTGGCTGCTGGTCTGGACACTGCCACTTGGGTATGAAGAGCAACCTAGCACCAAAAAATGTCTCTGCTGATTTCTGCAGATTCACCTGTAAAACAGATTGTGGTTGATGGAGCTTCTGAGTTTCAGTGGTTTATTATACAGCTATAGTCACTGGAACAGAACAAGCTGGATTCTGTACTTTGCCACCTCTTGATTATTCTAGAACTTCTATTCTAGAACTATTCTAGAATAGAGATATTCTGAATTCATTGCAGAATTTCAGTTTTAAGCTCTGCTCAACCTCCCCTGAACACCCCTCCAGTCTGGCTCACTGATCCAGCTCCGAGAGCATGGGGTCTTCTCACCGCAATCTTTAAATCTCCTTTTTGAAGATTTGCAACCTATGTTGCGCTGGGTTGATCACGCATGGTCTGCCTAGGTGATAGCTCATGGGGGCAACGGACTTCAGAGCTGCCTCTGAAATAGGTGCTGGTCCTGAGTCTGCTTTTGAGGCTTGGTTCTTGGGAGACTGGTACTGCTTTGCAACCTTTGGCATCTTGCCCTCCGTGACTCTCCTGTCTCAGCTACCTTTTTGGGGCATCTCTAGGGCCAATGACCACGAGGGTGGCAACTGGCCCAAGTGTGTCTCTCTTAGAACATAGGGACTTTTTAGTCCTTTTTGTGCTTGGCTTTGGGACTAGGCTCCAATTCTGGGGCCACAAGAGAAATCCACCGGATCTCCCAAGCCTCACTTGACACCACGATGAACATCTTAGTTTATTGTACATCTGCCTCAATGTGCCTCAAAGCTGCTTCATCCTGAAAGATGGCTAGAGTCTGTGTCTCCTCCCTTGCCAGAGGCAAGAAACTCAAACTTGCTTCCCATTTCTCCTTCTTACCCTGTGGGTGCACTTTCTCTCTGGGGGTCCCACATCCCAGAAACCCTGCTTCTGCCTCCCAGGAGTGTCTCCTTGGGGTGTAACTGTGTCCCTGTACCTCCCTGTCCTGGTCCCAGGCTCTTATTCTCTGCTTAGCTCTTGTTTTCTCCCCTCCTTCGTAGGCTTTACCTAGCTTTACCTAGCTTCTAAGATGTTTTAGATCCCTGCTTCTAGATGTTTCCCAGAAGTGGATTTTTAGGGATTTGTCAAGGCATAGGATGGACTAGAGATGGGCAGCCTGGCGTGAACCCAAGTCTGTTAGGGAGCTGACATGTGGGAGTGGTGGCTGCCCAGGGAGGGTATACTCGATGAGCACTCAGGGGGAAGCTGCTGGGAGAGTGAAAAATCTCTTGATTTTTGAAGAAAACATCTTAGAAGCAGGGATCTAATCCACAGCAGGAAACTTCCGCTGTGAAATCGAAGGGAAAGGAGTGTCACATTGGATAATCCTATCTATCTATCTATCTATCTATCTATCTATCTATCTATCTATCTATCTATCTATCTATCTATCTATCTATCTATCTATCTATCTATCTATCTATCTATCTATCTATCTATCTATCTATCTATCTATCTATCTATCTATCTATCTATCTATCTATCTATCTATCTATCTGTCTGTCTGTCATCTAGCTTTAATTTTATTACTACCTTTTTGGACAATGGCAGGAGCTTGGGAGACCATTTCTTGAGGACAGAGTAGGAGGCTGCAGGATAAAGGAACAAGGCTGGCATATTTGGTCCACTGTCCGGGAGTATGGGGGGTGGGGGTGAGACCCAGTTTTCTGAGACCCAGACAGGCCTCCCTTGGTCTAAACTGAACAGATGTCTCAGCGTATTAATAAGAAAGCTGAATTTACTCAAGCTGGAGTAAAACAGGTCATGCACTGCATTCCCCTGCTCCTACAGGCCCCAGAACAAAAGATCCAGCTTTGGTGATTAATCCAACACCTAGACCCAAAGATTTTCTCTGCCATGCCTGGTGAGGCAGAGGACTGCAACACTGCTCAGAGCCTCCATCCCCAAGTAACTGTGTGGAGGAGAGCTGCCCTGCTGACCCAGTGCCACTCTCCAAGTGCTTTGTGATCGAGGAATAAAGTTTTATTGTATTTGAGCCCTTAGTGATGTATGGGGTGTGGTGGGGGTGCAGGGAACTGATTCATCCTGCATATAGGCCTCAGGGGTGCATTTGCAAACAATAATAAAACTGACTAAAAATCAATTTGTTTTTATGATCATGGAATATGAGCAATTACAAGCAATGTCTGATAAAATACTCTTTTCTCTTGTTCCCCTTCCCCCACCTCGGTGATACATCACTGGACACTGGACATCTGGATAAAGTACCTGCAGATCAAAATTATCTTAATATTTCCTCTTCTACCTCATCTTTCTCTCTACCCCCCTTCCAGACCCCACCCCACTCAACTGATTCACTGTCGCCCGAGAGCTTCCCATGGATGATGTCATCTCTGCAGACAGCCTTCGCCGTGGCTGTGGGGGACTTTCGGGGTGCTAAACAAATAGGTCTTACATAGTCATATCTCCCTTCTAGGCTTTGCTTTGTCTGTGTTGGTTGGAGAGAGAGGATACTCTTGTACCAATTTTCCCTGAAAAGAGATTGAAAGAGTTTTTATCGATCTTTGTGTGGTGCTGAGATCTGATGAAGTGATACATGTTTATGTCTACAATATCTGTCTGTCTGTCTGTCCATCCACTTATCTATCTACTCATTGTCCCACCCACCCACCCACCTGTCTCTTGTACTTACCCTGTGCTTAGTGGAATGATGGACTCCATAGGATTTCCAGCAAGCATTTGGGGTGCTCACTTTGGCATTTCCTTACTGAACCACTGCTTTTTTTTTTTTTTCATTGTGGAGGAGTTAAACCACATCAAAGTGTGGAGGCATCATTGGTTTCTTCCCTTCTATCACATTCCAAACTGAACCTGTCAAGAAACCTTGTTTCAAATGCACCGATTCCACCCAAGGTGGGTCACCTCTCACACCTCTCGCACAGGGCTTCTCCCTGAGACAACTGTAAGGCCCACAGGGCCTCCTGCTCCTTTCACAGTTGTCTGCTACAGCCTGACTTCCAGGCAGCCACCAGTGAGGCCATGTAGCCTTTCAGGTGCTGTCCCATCAGACTTGACGTGGGGAAAGCCGTGACTTAGCCTGTGGGCCACATGGCTCTTACGTCTCTCTCTCTCCCCGTGTCTCCCCATCACACTCAACTCTCATTCCTGCAACTCAAGCTTTGTGAGCCTCCTTGTTCTGACTAAGAACAAAACAGACCCGTTCCCACTTCAGGCTTTTGTACCAACTCTTTCTATGTGCCTCATCCCTTACACCTTCAAAATCTTTATTCAAACAGTACCTTCCCCGTGTAGCCCATGCAGACCACAGCATTAAAATTGGACCCTACCATTCTCCCAGCTCCCTGAGTCTTGGCATCTTCTTCTAGTTCTTCTTTCTGCAGCACTTACCATTATCTAACATATAATTTATTCCTTTACTAACTTCACTGTTGCTCCTTCCTATTAGATGCCAGCCCATGGAAGCAGCCATCTTTGTTTTACTCACTGATATACCCCAGGCTCACAGACTGGTGCCTGAGAATGGCAGGTACTCAGTAAACTACTGGATGAGGCCGAGGCCAGCATGGGAGGTGAGCATGGAGAGACCAGGTTCCTTCCAGAATCTGACTTGATTCCAATTTCTATTTTGGTTCCCTTCTTCACAGAATCCATCATGGAGGAAACTTCTTGTTTTCAGACACAGTTTTTCCCCTCCAGTGAGGGTTTAGTGTGGAATTGTGCTTCTGTGGCTAGGGTGGGAGGCATCCATGCGGTCACATGAGTGAAAGACTGGAGTGAATTGTTTCCGCAGGAACTCAGGTAAGGGGGCATTTCCCCACCCACACCTTTGACTCGGTGACTTTGGAGCGCTGTCTGCTCCTAGGGCAGGGCCGTGTCCTGCTCGCTCTGGGCCCATCCCCACACTCCCCACACAGAGCGTGATCCTGTCCTCCATGTACATCCTGCAAGTGAGGGTGTTTGTGAGGGTGTAGCTGGGAGAAGGGAGAGGGAGAAAAGGCCCCCATCCCACTTTTTCTGACTCAGTTCGGCTCTTTGTTGTCCACTCCCAAGCCTGTTTCCCTGACAGGAGTCCTGAAGGGTGTTGCATGTTGTTGTCTTCATACACAGATACTTTCTGTCATGGGAGTATCACCCAGGGACCTGGGGAGCTGGGCGCTTTGGCATAATTATAGTTGGGGCTGCAGTGGCAGTATGAAAAAGTAGGTGCTCTCCCCTGGGTTTGCATCCACCCTGCTTTTCCAGGATGTGACACAGTAGCCCTCCTGTGAGATGGGAGTGGGAGGCTGGAGCGAGCAGCTCTGGCCAGGGGTCTTGTTTAGTGAAGGATCTTAAAACCAGGAGGTTTCTCTGGTTTTTAGCTTTGTATCTGAGCTCTACCCAGCATCCCTCTCTGCTGCCTGCCAAGTTGTACCATCTTCTAGGACCCTTTGGCCCCCTACCTGCAGTGCGTAGCGCTCCACGAAAATCCAGGGGCACTACTTTTAGCTCATCAGTCCCTTCCCCTTGCTGGCCATGGAGCTCTTCTTCTGTCTCTACCGTGCTCATGAGATCCAGGTTCCTCAAGGGCGAATTGCTCACCAGCATGGGTCCTTGGCATCTGGGTGGGGGTCTTGCTCTGGCAGGACCTCTGTGCTTGCCTGCTGAAAGAAGGTGCAGCCACAGCCCAGTTGCCCAAGGCTAGCATGCAAGGGAGTGTCCATCAATATCTGTGGACTCCGATGCATTCCAGGTGACACTGGCCCCTCCCCACGTCCCTCCTGAGAGCAATGTTTTCAGTTCCAGCTGTGTTTCCCATGGACCTAATTCATGCTAGTCTTCCAGGAGCAGATAGGGTCTGACTTTTGAATCCAATAGGGCCAGTAGGATTCCAGCAACAGCCCTAAGTAGGAGTGCAGCTAAGAGCAATGGCAGGGAAAGGCTTGGGGCGTTTCACTCACATGTGTTCACCCCAGAAGGATGGGTCATGTGTCCTACCAGCCTTGGGGGAAAATAAGTGGCCTGCTTGGAAGGATGGCCTGGTGGGACCTTTGTGGGACTCGGGACCCCTGGAGCCTCAGCTCTGTGTGACTCAGACCTCCACTGGCTCCTGCGGGACATGGGGCCCAGGTGCACTCACAGACTGGAGGGGGATCAGGGCTCAGTGGATGTGTCTAGGCCTGTGGGCTGCAGAGACAGGGCGCCGGTTTACTGTGGTGCGGGGTCTCCTTGATAGGTCTATTAAAGGAGGCAAGTCTCAGCTTCCTTCTCGGTCTGCCTAGCGGGAGATTCCCACGCTCATAAACGGCATTAATAACTTTCTCCTGCCTTTTATGTTGTCTGGAGGCCTGTCGTCTACCTGATAAAAGGCAGGAGGGCTAACAGGTCTCGCAGGAGCTGGTGTCCTTCGTCCACTTGCCCTGCACCCCCTCCGTCAGAGGCATGGCCAGCCGGTCCTGCCGTATCAGCCCTGGCTACGGGGCCAGGAACTTCAGCTCCTGCTCGGCGGTGGTGCCCAAGCCCGGGGCTCTCAGCTGCTCCAGTGCCATGGTCTACTGTGGGGGCAGCCCTGGGGGGCCAGGCTACAGGTGCCTCGGGGGCTTTGGCAGCCGGAGCCTGTGTACAGTGGGGTCCCCCAGGATCGCCGTGAGCTGCAGGCGACCCCTTCGCAGTGGGGGCATCTTTGGTTACCGGGCAGGGGGTCTTTGTGGACCCAGCCCGCCCTGCATCACCACCGTGACAGTGAACGAGAGCCTCCTTGCACCCCTCAACCTGGAGATCGACCCCAATGCCCAGTGCGTGAAGCACGAGGAGAAGGAGCAGATCAAGTGCCTCAACAACAAGTTTGCTGCCTTCATCGACAAGGTGGGTCTGTGCGCTGGTCCCTGGGTAAGGGACTAAGAGGCCAATGAAAGACTGGGTTCAGATTCTCAGAGTCCCAGGTTTGCTCCCAAGGAGCATGTGGCCTTGACGAAGTGGCTGAGTGAGGGGCTGGACTTTCCTGTGCTGTGAGAGTGAAATGCATCAATGTTTCTCACTTCTCTGTATGATCTGCCAAGACCTCATGAACACTCAGTAGATAGCATAGGAAAGCCTATCGCTGCTGCTTACCTTGCCAAGAACAAGCCGAATGTGTGTTTGTGTCCCCATACCACAATGAAGGGGGATAGGTGGCACCTCATCTTCCAAGGCTGAGTGGTATACACAGCCACACCTGGGACTCTGTAAGAAGGTGAACACCAGGGAGAAGGTGGGTGGGAGCTGTGTTTGCACGCAAAAGCCACCATCAGAATAGATGTATCTGCCAGCAGAGGTGCCAAACAGCCACTTTAATACAATGCTGGCTGTCCAGGCTGTCCAGGCCACTGCTTCCCGTCCCTGGGCTGGGATGAGGTGTGTAGGCAGCTAAAAATCCATCCTGTGCTCTGCTCACTGGGCTGTATGTCCTGATGCCAGGGGCTGTACCTGCCAGGAGGGGGTACCTTTTCCTAATTTGTTCAAAAAGCCAGTGAGGTCCCCCGAGCATGCAGTCTTTTTTTTTGAGACCAGGTCTTGCTATTTTTGCCCGTGGAACAGCAGGCTCTCGTTGCCCGGGGTACCACAGACTCAAGCAATCCCCAGCCTCAGCTTCCCAGGTAGCTGGGATTACAGGCGTGTACCACCACGCCCAGGTATTTTTTAGGAACTAGGTCTCGCTACGGGCCCCAGGTGGGACTCAAACCGCGATCCCTAGCCCCGGCCACTTCATAGGCTGAAGCTTACAGGCATGAGCCACCATGCCTGGCACTGAGTGTGCAGTCTTAAAGGGAGCTTTGCTTATGATCTTTTGGGAATCATCCATACAGGCTGCTCACCCCTTTGTCAAGGGTCATTTCTCCCTCCTTGCCACCGGGGTTGCTGACCACCACTTACCCCTTCCGGCCTCCTTCATTTATGAGCTCCAGGTGGTCAAGCTAGTGAAATGGTGGGCTAAGCCTGCAGAGCAGGTAAGCCCGAGAGCTACCTGGCCACCTGTGCCTGCTCATAGAAACCTGACGCTTGTCCCTTTTGGATGGTCAGGGTTTGGGTTCATTTTCCCACAAGCACAAGCACTAGAGACTTTATACCAAGCTTGCATTCCCAGAAGGTCAGGGCTTTAGTGGAGAGCCCCTATTGGTGACTGCATGGGGTTTTGGCAGATCATACAGAGAAACCGAGCTGAGACACACGCCACCGGGAAGGACAGTCGCTGGGACTCACTCCCAGATGCAGGCCAAGTGCTGACCACGCTTCTGGTTTACTGAGGTCAGGAAAATTCAGGTTCTTCTCTGAGTTCCCTTAATTGTTCAATTGAGTTAGCTGTGAATCAGAGTTTTATAAAATTAAACATGTCTGTTGGCCAGGTAGGACTTGGGGCTGCCAGTTTCACTTCCTGATGTATTTCTACCGCCTCAGTTTATAGCACCATCCAGAGAGAATGGAGTACCATGGGCTGGTTGATAGTAGACTGAGACAGTAAGAGTGGTAGCTCCTGGTCCAGGGCCCCTTTCTGGGCTTTTGTACCCCAAGATCAGAATGAGGGAGAATCATGGTGAGCCCACTCTTAAATCTCTGCCATAAATTTACCCACAAGCTCAAACAGTAGCAGCTCAAACAGAACCCATTTTATTGTCTCATGATGAAATGAAGGTATAGGCAGGACTGCATTTATTTTGGGAGATGTTGGAACAGATCCATTTCCAGGAACATTTAGGCTTTGGGCAGAACTGAGCTCCATGTGACTTGACACCGAGGTTCCTGTTCCTTCCCTGGCCAACAGCGATGGTTGTCAGCTTCTGGAGGCTGCCAGCATGCCTTGATTCTGGCCTTTTTTCCTTCTTCCTCGAGGCCAGTAATGGTGACCAAGTCCTCATGTTTCGAATCTCTCCCCTGCCTCCTTCTGAGAGTCTCTCATGCTGCTGCCTTCCTCTTTCACTTTGGGGGGCTCAGGTGACCACCCAGAACCCACCTGGATCATTTAAGATGCTCTTCTGATCTTCAGGTCCACGAACCTTAATTAATCTGTAATGTCCCCCTTGCCACATACAGTGACACACCTGCAGGGTTCAGAGAGCAGGATGTGGACATCTTTAGTGGCCATTTTTTTAATGTGATCTGGAGTATTTCTGCAGGGTCAGATTTGTGAAATAAACAAATCACTACAAATGATGTGTACTTTCCGGGAAAAGGGATGGGATGAGTGGAAGTTACTTGGGGGAACACACTCTCAGATTCTGTCAAAAATTTTGACCTTCAGGGGAGGTCATAGGGTCAGGGTCACCCCTAAGGGCAGAGAGAGCTCTGGGGGAACCAGAAAACTTTTGGACTTGAGGAGTCTCTCCTACCATCCCCTGCCCCATGAAAGGTGCGCTTCCTGGAACAACAGAACAAGCTGCTGGAGACCAAATGGCAGTTCTACCAGAACCGCCAGTGCTGCGAGAGCAACTTGGAGCCGCTGTTTAATGGCTACATGGAGACGCTGAGGCGGGAGGCCGAGTGCATGGAGGCGGACAGTGGGAGGCTGGCCGCAGAGCTCAACCACGTGCAGGAGGTGCTGGAGGGCTACAAGAAGAAGTGAGTGTGGCAGGATTGGGGTGGCAGTTAGACTGGGCACACACTACTCTTCTGCAGGCGGAGATAGTTGAAGGTTAGGGGCACTCTAGGCTGCTTCTAAGGTGATTCTACTTCATCTTGGTACAGTTTCCAGAACTCACAGCTCCACCCCAGACCTGGGGAAAGATTTAGAGGGAAGATGAGCTTCCATTCTGGGAGGAAGGGGGTATATATCTAGGGTATAGGCTGACCCAGAGATGGAGAGAAGGAAACAACCAAGCAGAGATCAGCAGCACTGAAGAACAAGCTGGGGAGCAGTCAGAGCTAGTCTGGTGGAAGGACAGGAGACGATCTGGCCTTCGTCATTCAAGGGGTCTGATGGATTTGGGTGATTCTTTTATTCGTTTATTCATTCTGCTGAGAAATTGCCAGGATCTTGTCCTGCAGCCACTGCAACTTAAAGGTCCAAGTCAATCTGCTGTAGCTCGTTCAGTTTGGCCACGGCCTTGTTTATGGCTCAGCAGGTTGCTGTTAACTTGCTCTTCTTTGTCTGGTACCAACAGAATGAGGGTGCTTTTGCCATTAGAAGTCCTGGGACTTCTAATTGGAAGTTGCTGAAGTTCTGGTCTTGAAAGGCCAAGGAGGACCATATAGGATGACCAGCAGTGGCGTTTCACTCCCCTTAGGCTGATACAAGCAGACATAATTCTCAATGTGCAGGTGTCAAGACCTTACTCCTACGCTGGGGGAGTGAGGGCCAGTAATTATAGAGTGGAGTTTATAGCAGCCCCAATTACCCTGTCATTAAAAAAGTTGTGAAAACTGTTCTGGGAACTCCAGCCTTCCTAGCTGGCTGGGGCAGGGATGCTCTAAGGATAGGACCTCATTGGTTGGTGGAAGCAGGCTATGGAAATGCACTCCCTCCTGCCCCTACCTCAAGCTGGCACAATGGGTTACCTCCAGGAATCCAAGTCCTGGATGTTGGGCAGGGAAGAGAATGTCGTAGGGATGGCTTTGTGGCACTTAGTGTTCCAAACAGTTTTAAGGTTGAAAGACCCCTTGGAGCAGCTGTCCTTCATTGTCCTTGCACATATTTGTTGCATGCCTCACTGCACCCAGGCCACCTATTGCAAGGTGCAGAGAGGTCAGATGACTGTGTCAAGTGTTCCAGGGACTCCAGTCCCAACTTGGACCAGAAAGCAGGGACTTGGGCTCCATCTCCAGGACTTTTTAGCAGGCTCCTGGCAGCTAAGAAATAGAAGTTAGAGAGGTCTAACTTTCCCTTCCAAGGCATGGAGAAAACCAAGGGCAGAGCTAGGGTAAAGGGGGTTGGATGCTTGGGGCTCTGTCGGCCACCCATGGCCCTCAGCCCCAGCGCCTTTCACCCTGTGCTCTCCCTGCAGGTATGAAGAAGAGGTGGGCCTCAGAGCCTCAGCTGAGAATGAGTTTGTGGTGCTGAAGAAGGTAAGTGGCCCTTCTCAGCCGGGACAAGATTGAATTGGGGATGCTGGATGCTCCCCAGTTCCCACTGGTTGTAGAGACAAGGCTTGTGAGTCCCCTGGTGGAAGCCAGCAGGTTAGGGTCCAGCTGTCACCTGCATGCCCATGCAGCCCAGTTATGCTGAAGTTTCTCAAACCTCTTTGCGCTGCTTGTTGACTTTTCGTGAATTGCCTTCTGCTCCTTTCGAATGGTCACCTTTTTTTTGGACATCTCTCCCATCTCCCCAATCAGAGGTGCTGGATGTCAGCTTGCCAGTGACAGGGTGAGCCGTGGCCCTCAGGCAGCACCACGGCCAATGAAGAAGTCATGGGAAACTCTATTGCTGGTTTCCGTCTGTGACTGAAGTGCATCCAAACACTCTCCAACACATGCTGTGCTTACCACTCACCTTATTTGTGAGAAATCACAAAACACAGAGAGAGGTTGATGAACCACCTACCGGCAGCAGGGTGACCTCAGACTCAGGGGCCCGAGGGGTGCAAGCTGGCTTCTTGGCGTGGACCTTGCCCGACTGGGTGCCAAGGAGCACCTGCCGATGGGGTGCCCCTGGGCTCTGTTGACTGTGCACAGTCATGCTCTGTGGACCAGTTTGGCTTAGAGGTAGCAGCCTGGCACTCTGGGCTGTGGTGCAAGGCCACTCTCTTCAGCAAAGCCTCCCTCCAAGTGCTGGAGGACTTGGGGAAAAGTCTGGAGGAGTCAGACTTCTTCCTATTCCCTATCCTGGTGGCCCTCTTTTGTTTGTGCAATGGGAGGCAATGTTAGTGACAGGTAACAAAGGGACAGCTCCTCTTAGAGAGGCCAAGAAGACAAAGATGAGGTGACCAGGTTAGATGTGGACAAGCAGGGACAGGTCACAGGCAGAGGGCTGGACTTGGAGGTGCTGCTGAGCCCCCATAGAATGCAAGAGCTCTGAGGAACTGAGTGATCGAGCTTTGTCATGTCCTGTCTGTCCCCACCAGGACATTGATGGTGCCTATCTGCGCAAAGCTGACCTGGAGGCCAATGTGGAGGCCTTGAAAGAGGAGATGGGCTTCCTGCAGTCCCTCTATGAGGAGGTGAGTTCCTCCCTGGTTCCGAAGATCCAGAGAGGGGGAGGCAGAGGAGGGTTTTCTTGGGGGGGGGGGGTGGTCTGACCTGGTTCTATGATTCTAAGGAAAGTCATTCATTTCTGACTCAGCTGGAACTAGGGCATCCTTTCTTTTGTGACTGGCGAGTTTCTCTTGCTCAGACTCCTTTCAGAATGGAGATAGGTGATGCCCTTCTTTTCAAGTGATTCAAAAGATTGGTTCACTGCTTGTTCACAACACAAAGTGAAGTTCTGACGCTATCAGCACAGGCACATCGGTTAATAATGTTAATTCAGGAAGTGTGAAAGCCAACTGGAAAA
The DNA here is from genome assembly GCA_004024945.1 of Uropsilus gracilis. Lineage (NCBI taxonomy): Eukaryota > Metazoa > Chordata > Mammalia > Eulipotyphla > Talpidae > Uropsilus > Uropsilus gracilis. Next base: position 26,181 of record PVHY01008469.1, on the reverse strand, counting down.
CTCAGGCTTGAATGAGGAAAAGTCAAAACAAGCTAACCACCAAACTGAAGCACACAACTTGGGGCAGGGGGGAAAGGGGGAGGGAACTGGGGGAGGGAAGGGTGGGGGGGGTGTGAATCCCAGATTACAAATATGTGAAATTTATATATAAAATAAATAAATAAAAGACAGAAAACAGGCTTGAAATCTGGCTGTAATCTGTGGATTGCATTTCTGTGCACAGATCCAGCTGTTCTGGGTCTGCCCAGCCAGTCCCTGTCATAGAAATCTGCTTCTCTTGATAGTGGAAGACCTTTCTCTTTGCCATGGTCCAAATCCCAGCCTTTTTCTCGGAAAGCTGCACCTTCAATTTTTCCTCCTCAGTAGTTTTCTGACTTATTTCTGCAATTTTGAGCATTGGGACTGGTTTTCACCGTTGGGGCTGTGGACCCGAGGGGGACCTGGGACTGAGGCACCGCTGTTGTCCTCTACAGGAAATTCAGCTCCTTCAGTCTCAAATCTCTGACACCTCGGTGGTGGTCAAGATGGACAACAGCCGAGAGCTCAACATGGATTCCATCGTGGCTGAAATCAAGGCTCAGTATGACGATGTTGCCAGCCGCAGTCGGGCAGAGGCTGAGTCTTGGTACCAAAACAAGGTGATCTGTAGGGCTGGGCTGGCGTGTGTGCAAGGAGGGTAGTTGTGGTCCTGGGGCGTCCCTGGGATGTGAACCCGCACACTCAGGGGATGGCAGCCTTGGTGTGAGCAGAACGGGAAGCAGGGCTGGTGGGGCAGAAAAGCGGGGCGGGATTTCAAATCCAGTGGGGTGAGATCCGTGACTTCCCAGCACACACGCCAGACGCGTGACAACTGCAGCTATTTCTGCATGTTTGTCTCTCAACCCCCAGTGCGAGGAGATGAAGACCACCGTGACCCAGCAGGGCGAGAACCTCCGCAGAACCAAGGATGAGCTCAACGAGCTGAACCGTATGATCCAGCGGCTGACGGCTGAAGTGGACAATGCTAAGCAGCAGGTCTGGAAGCCCCCCACTCCCGCGCCTGTTTCTCTGACCCGCTTCCTGCTTTCCCTGGACTCCAGGGGGATGGCACTATTTTCAGAGGGCCTGGGTTTTAACCATGCGCAGTAAAGGACTAGGCATGCGCAGAGCCCATCGGGGCTATGGGGTCAGTTCGCCTGCCTGTACTCTGTTCCCATTCCCTGCACCCCCCTGCTCTGTCCCTCTTCACTAAGCACACCCTTTGAGTGCATGCACAGCTTATTCTGCCTCCTTCCTTCACCCCATGTGGCTCGATGTCCTTAAGGAGTGCAGATCTGAGTGAGCACCGCTCCCCTCAGAGGGCATCTTATATCATCCATGAATTGCCATAGTCTAACGGCAACTAGCCTTTGTCTTCAATGCCAGTCCCCTCCCCACGCCCAGTGCACTCTTATGCAGCTAGTGCCATCCTTACAGTCCATCCTGCAAGCATGTTGACCTAGATACCTAGAAATAACATAGATTTACATAAGCTTTATACTTTGTAAATGCATATTGGCTTTAGTGTTTTAAATCAACATAATGATATTATACTGGAAACCTTATTCTGATTCTTCCCTTTGCCAGCTGGCTTTGTCTTTGAAATCCCCCCTCCCCCCCATGCTACAGGTGATCTGACTATTTCTCTTGTAGGGAACTCTGTGCTAATTATCAACCAGTTACCTACCCTTCCCCCCGCAGATGGATACTTAGTTGGTCTCCAAGTCTTTGCTACTATAGCCTGTTGTATGAGAAACACTTTCACACATTTTTGCATATGTCTTTATATGTGCCTTTGTGAGCAGTATCTTCAAGATGTTAGGTGGAAAGTGGGGTTGCAGAGAGACTGAGATGAGCATGGAGATTCTTCTCTTGAGGCTGGTAGATTTTCCACAGTGGCTTCACCCACCAGCAGTGTGCAAAGGCTTCCATTTCTCTACACCTCCCTTGTATCCCCCCCCACCTCTTTCCGTAATAGCCATAGCCATTCTCACAGGTGTGAAGTGATTCTCAGTAGTTTTGGCTTGCTTTCCTCTGATGCTAGTGACGGTGAACATATGCCCATACACCTGATGGCTATTTATTTGTCTTCTTTACAGAAGTGTGTATTCAAGTTCTTGGTCCATATTCTAAAATTTGGGTTATTGCTTTTGTTGCAACTTGCAAAGATTCTTTATGCTTTCTTAAGTGGGGCAAAAAGGAGGAACTGTGGTTACTGGGTTGCCAGTTGTGACTGGGATCTTCCCAGTGGGCCCAAGAGCGAGGCTCAGCACACTGGCCTCTGAGAATCTCCGCTTGGCACTCATTCACAGGCACCTTCCGGCGAATCTCTCCAGTCTCTGTGTCTTTGTCTGCATAATGGGACTAGCAATGCCTGTTCTGACAAGTTCAGGAGTGACTCTAAGGTCAAATAGGATAACATCTGTGAAAGTGCCATATAAATCAACCATAATATACACATACAAGATACTATCACTAATTATTATTTGTTCATTCCAGTGCTAACATTTCCTTCCTTTAGTGGTTCACCATGGACTTGAGTTTAGAATCACATGGTTTACAAAAATAAAGGAAGAGAGTTCCAAAGGGCTATTGTTCCCCTGCCTAGTTAATACAATAGCTGACCATTCTGAGTGGAGGTGTAATACCATAAGGGTTTTCAGGGCCTGCACCCTTCTCAAGCTCCTTCACCCCTCTCCTTTCCCACAGCGCTGTAAATTGGAGGAAGCTGTTGCTGAGGCTGAACTGCAGGGCGAGGCGGCCCTCAGCGATGCCCGTTGCAAGCTGGCAGGGCTGGAGGAGGCCCTACAGAAGGCCAAGCAGGACATGGCCTGCCTGCTCAAGGAGTACCAGGAGGTGATGAACTCCAAGCTGGGCCTGGATGTGGAGATCGCCACCTACCGTAAACTGCTAGAGGGCGAGGAAAGCCGGTGAGCGCATGAGGCCATTTGATATTCCTACTGTGGGCTAATGGAGTCCCTTGCTGGGCTCTAAAGCTCCAGCACAGAACCCTTAAACTGAGAAAACCTCTTGGAACCATGGGGTCCACCCACTATCTCATTTTCAGATCAGGAAACTGAGACCCAGAGAATAGAGGTGCTTGTTAAAGAACATAGCTAGTTAGTGGCCAGTCCCCTAGCTAGCAGCCTGGTAATCTATTTCCTTCCCATGTTGCTCCCCCCCACCCAGCAGCCACTAGAGCTCATTTCAAGGCGACAGCTTTGCACTGTTGGCTGCAGGGGGTCCTGCAATCACACCTCAGTGGGTGCTAAAAGAATAATCTTTAAAGTTCATTGATTTGGGACCTATAAACTCAGAAGGTCTGATGTTTACAACAACAGAGAGAAGAGAGTCACAGAGTCCCTGCTTAGCAGGGGAAGACAGGGCAGACCAATGCATCCTTTAGATGACTGGGTCAGTGTCCCCAGGGCCTCTCTTAGGGAGGAGGCAGAAGAAGAGTTGGGAAGGGCCAGAGCACTTCAGACAGGCTTGACAGTTTGAGCCAAGGACTGGGGACAGATGAAACAGGCAGGGAGAGGAGTGGGTGGCTTTACCCTTTCAGGTAATGTAAGGTGGCTCCATTATCATTAACCCCTAACTTGGTCCAGGGGAGGCAGGCTAGTCTGGGAAGTAGAGTGTAGAGGTTAAGGGCACAGACTGTGAGGCAGACCAGCTGGGTTCAAATCCCAGAGCCACCGTTTACTAGCTCTTTACCTCTTTGTGTGAGGTGAACATGATAACCACTACACTACGGAAACTCTTTACCTCTTTGTAACTCAATGTCCTCTTCTATAAAGAAGAGAAAATCCTAATACTAATGACTTAAGGCCGCCTTTGTAAGGTAAGTGACTTTAGGGAACATAGTAAGTACAATAGGAGCAGGGTATTTTCCAAATGAAGGTATTTCTATCCAGGCTAGCTGGGCAGAGCTGCGCCCACGGGGGAAGTCTATAGTCACTGACTGGCCTTGAGAGTCCGATCTGAGCGGTACCACCATAGTTGACCTTACTGCGGGGTTAGCATCAGGTTTGACTTGACTATCATTTCCATGGGACTTTGGAAGAAGCCACTCTGCTCCTTTGTATTCTTAATTCCCCAGCCCTCCCACCAGCATTTAGTGAGACACTTGGCATTTGCACTGTGAGATTTATTTTCCTTAGGATGATAGTGGTCAGTGTATCAGTAACTCAGTAGATAGTGACTGGTGCACTGTCCGCAGCACTTGAGCTTTTGGTGTTAGAAGAGGCAGTTTAGTGTACAGCACTTTGCACATTGTGACCGTTCACCTTTCAATAGATCTCCTCCTGTTGGGAATCAACATGTTTAATTAAGTTGCACAAATAATATTCATTGCAGAAAATAAGAAAATAGAAGCATCCAATGTGCAGGCATGAGCTGCCAGTGCTGTGACTCAGCAGGTGCCATGGCAGCATCAGCTAGAAGCTTCTGGAAGGATGCAGTTTTGAGGTTGTGGCAAAATCAGATCCACATGAGCACAAACATCCTCCTCACTGAAAATCAGTGCTGTGGAGAAATCTCTGAGTTGGGTAGAAGGAATCACACTAGAGCTTGAGGAAAAGGGATGAATTTGGGGATTAAAAAAAATGAGAAGACACTGAACAGAAAGTGCAGTAGGTGTGTTTGCATAGAGCCCACCACAGTGAGGTGAATGTCTCCTTAAAAATGAGTATTCATAATGCCAAGAACAAACACTGACATCGGGTTTGACTACTTGCATCAGGCTCCTTGTGAATACTTTCCATGCAGAGCTCAGTTAACCCCTACACCCCTTACAGCCAATAAGGTGGGTATTCTCACAATCACCTTATGGTTGAGGACATTGAGGCACAGGAAGGTCATGTGATTTGACCAAGATCACCCAGTGAGCTTGAGGCCCCCTCCAAAATGTAGGCTCTTGATGCCTGCCAACCTCCCTCTGCACGTATCAAATCAGGTGGATGTATGGAGCAGCGCTGAAAATCGTGGGCTGGAAACCAAAGGATCAACTTGGATGATGGGGAGCTTTCTCCCATCCAGAAATTTCCATTTAAGCAGTTGCTGCTCCCATCCCCTAATCTGCAGCTGCTGGAACTTCTAGTCGAGGGGTCAAGAAAATGACCCTCCACGTCCTCTCTAGCTTTTATCCACTAAGTTTCCACGGCTGAGAAGCATGCCAGGCACACAGCTGCCTTTGGGTGCTGCAACCTGGCATTCCCTGGTTCTTCTGGGATCCAGGAGCAGTTCCAATGCTGATTCTCTCTGCAGCAGGAGGTCCCTCCTCTCTCCCTTTGTTCAGGGTGGAGAAGAACTGAAAAACTGCCCCCCACCCCCCAGAGTAGAGGAACTGGATTCTAACCACTTACTCCTTCTCCTCCCCTGCAGGTTGTGTGAAGGCCTGGGCTCCGTCAACATCTGTAAGTTGAGTGTGTGTGTGTGTGTGTGAGTGTGTGTGTGGTTCTTTTGGATGTCAGTCTTAATATTGGGTTGCATCTGATGAGTGACTGATCCTCTGTGGGGCACTGGGTGAAGAAACTGATGCCTCTGGCGTCCAGACAAATGGATGACCTTGTGTACATCCACATGAAGCACCCATGAAGCCTAAGTTAATGAATGTGGCAAATTCTGACTCCTCTAATTGGGTCTGCAAAAATAGAACCATCTCAGCTACACAGAGGGAGCTCCTCAAGGGAACAATGTTTTAGTAAGAAGAAACACCAGATGCAAATTCAGCTCAATGGGGGCCACTGTAGACCACTCTGCAATCCCTGTCTTTAGTAATCCAGGCCTGGACTGGGTGTCTATGTGCTCTTAGAAATTACTATTCTAGATAATTCCTCCAAGGTGATCATTGGCTTTTGCACCAAGATTGTATAAACATCTCAACATTAGTCTGTCTCAAGTGTGGGGGGGGTGGGTAGGTTAGGTGTCCTGTCTGCTAACAACAGCCTCCCCCTTTCCGCACCCCCAGAGCAGAGGACTGTGGGTTTAGACCTACCTGCAGCTTTCTAAGGTTCATGTTGCTGGCCCCTCAGAGTGTGATGAGTCCTTGATTCTGAAACTGACCGTGTCTCCTCACAGGTGTGAGCCGCTCCCAGGGCGGTGTAGTCTGCGGGGACCTCAGTTCCAGCACCCTGCGTGGTCCATCGGCCCTGGCCCTGAGCAGCGGTAACCTCTACTCCCCGTCTGTCCTGGGGGTCTGCTCCAGTGCCAGAGCTGTGCGGTTTGCGTAGTGGGGTGGGGCTCTGGGCACAGGGGTCCTGGGGCGGGGAGGTGGGGAGTGGAAAGGGGAAATCTTTTCTCTCTTGGGTCCAAATAGCAGTTTAGTAACTGCCCCTCACAGGGAAGCCAGAGCGAATGCTTCAGCTTTCCTCTTCCTGGAGCTACAAAGTCATTCCCTTAGCCCTGAGTTTGGCACTGTCGCCCCTTCTGTTGGTTGCCCCACTGTGTTCTGGGAAAGGGATGTAAAGATTTTTGGATACAAACTGCTTGGTCATTTTCTTCCTCAGCCAACTTGGGGTCAGCAGGCATTTAATAAGTATTGCCTGAGGGCGGCACCCTCTGATGAGATGGCAGTGTGGAGCACTTCTGGTCTGCTGGCAGGAGGGGTTGTGCAGCTGCCTCAGCAGCGAAGGCGCCTCAGGGCAAGTGGGGCTGGGGCTGCAGAGGATCCCCCACTTGATCTGAGAGAGTGGGTGTCCCCAGAGTACCCCAACAATTCCTAAGTCAGGGCAGAAGGATTTACACTGGCCGAGGTTGTTGCTGTTGGTTTGGAATTGTTTCATATTCTGGTAATTCTCTCCTGGCTCCTTCCCTCTTTGGTGTCTGAGATGTCGGTGGCAGAAGCTCTCTCCTGTGACCAATTTGCCAACCTCCTTAGCTGTTTCCCCATCCCACCCAAAACCCTGACAGGCCCCATACTTCTCCAAGGACAGCCAATAGTCATGGCCCTCACCGTGATCCTTGAGGGGCTATGGTGAATGTATTATCTTGGACTTCATCCAAAACTGCTGAATCCAAAGTGCCAGCTGAGTCCAAGAATCTGATTTTAAATAAGTTCCCTGGGTGATTCCTAAGGGAACTGATGTTGAGAAACTTTGTTTGACCTGAGCAAAGGGACTAGGAGGGCCAGAAATTCTTTCCCTCTGATTTTTGCAGGCTCCCGTGAATCACGTCCCACTTTTCCTTGGACTTTGGTGAAAGGTCAGAGCCAGTCTGGACCAACCAGGCTGGGTGGGTGAGGGCAAAGGTAGGAAGGAGAAGAAGAAGGAGCCTGTGTTCACTGGTGCCTGCTAAGTGGCTTGTCATATGTGTACTTATGCACTCTTCAGAACTAGTCACCTTTACAGATAGAGATTAAGGTTCAGAAAAATGAAGATTTACCAAGGTGATCCATCTAGTATCTCCAAACTGCTCCTCCAGACGGGAGGTTCTGGCTCCTCAGAATGTTGTAGGTTGTAGGAGTCTTCTGTGAGTTATTCTACCTTACTCATCTCATTCAGCGATGAGAGATGGAAGGTGACATAACAAACCTTCTAGAAGCATTTATAGAAACATCTCCCTGTAGCCTCTGTTCTCCAAAAATCCCAGACAGGTCTTAGGAAACAGACTATGTGGGGCATGTTTATGTCAGGGCATTTCCTCTGACAGCCTAGACAGGGGCAACAGATTGGGTAGCCCTGTCTCTGGCCTCTTCTTGAACTAATGCAAATCTCCAAGAAATCCCTCCTGGGGGAGTCCATTAAAGTTCTCCTCATGCATGGGTGTGGCCCTGGATGTGATGAGATAGAGAGGGGGGTTTCTGGCGGACACTTGTTTTACAGGAAGACTTCTTTTTCTCCCACCTTATTTTATTTGGGAAAAAAAAAAAAACAGACTAAAACAGACTGGGTTGGAGGTATTTGCCACAGGCTTACATATCTGAAGATGGAAGCTACATGGAGCACCCCCCCTGGCCGTGCAGCCCAGGCTGGGGAGCATTGATTTCAGACTACTTGACTTTTGCTTTTTCCCCTAATTATTCTTAGGTTGTACACTTTGTTTTCTGAATAGAATGGCTTTTTTTTTTAAATTAATGAGAGAGAGGCTCTGAGAGCCTAAGAAGCCTTTGAGCCAGAACCCTTAGAAACAGAACCCCTGGAGTTTTGCTGAGGGCTCTGGGAAGGGCAGGAGGGAGATTTTATCCTCTTCAACCAGTGGCACTGCTGGTCGACCGGCCTTTGCACATAGAACAAATAAAGTGATTATTAATATTTTCCAGCTCCTGGTGGTTTTACTTCAGAACATGCTGTCAGATGCTGACATTTCAGTTATGCTTGCCTCAGATTCATGGTTTCTTCCATGCACATACTCACTCCAAAAACCAGAACCACAAAAGATAGTAGTGGCTGACAGGTGCTACCCCCTCATCTCAGATCCCCAGCCTGACACCTAGGGCCTGGAGATCTGTTATTGTCCAATGTCTTTCTGAGACCTAGCAGATTTGATGCTCAGATTTCCATCTCTTGACCAAAGTCCTTGAGACTGAACCTTTCCTGTGCATGAATAATGTGGCATAAATTGAACATTGTTTTCTTGTGATTACCACAATGCCCTCAAGGTCCACAGAGGTTGGAGAAAGAAGGGAGCATACTAGACATTCAGATTTGTTGCAGACCTCAGCCAGGAGCAGCCCTGGTACCCAGAGGAAACTGGTAGCCTCTCATAAGCTACAATATTGAGCCTGAAGTGAGGACTCATCAGGAGGCACAGGGCCTTCATTTCCTCCTCCTGGGGTAAAGCTGGGGAAGCTGAGGGCCAGGTAGGGGACCTCTCTGGAATAGTGGCAGCCAACTTGTTCTCCTGCTGGAGAAGTGAAAGTGACTACAGATTGCTGGTGTCACGCCTGCTCCACTAACTGCCTGCGTTCATCCAGCTCTTCTGGCACTTGTGTGCACTGGTGCTCCATCCTGGGAGTTAATGGGGAGCAGGCAGAGTCAGAGGAGTGACCACCTGTCTTCAAGGAGCTTCCAGTCTTATTCAGATTCCAGAAACATCCATTGGCATTTCTGGTCTCAAGCCATGAAGACAGAGTTCTAGAGTTCTAGAGTCCTCAGAGTTCTAGACACGGCTGGGCAGGGAAGAAGGGCTGTGTGGTGTGGGATGGAAGGCAGGCGAGGACAGCAGATATGAGCACTGACAAACGCAAATGGTGGAGTGGCCTGGGGTGCCCTCCATGTTCATATGAGATGGCCCTGGCTGGCTGAGAGCATCTGTGTCCATGGGGTGGATCCTATATTTGGGAAGTCAGTGTTGGCTAGAGGGCCTGTACAGGGCTGAGAAGGTGGGAAAGAGGAGCTGCATGGAGCCTGCATTTGGCATAAGGAACCCATGTATCTGCTGGGGACTGGTTTGAACCAGGTGAGAGGGCTTGAGGGCAATGAACATGAGGTGCAGTTCTGGCTTACAGAGCTGGGGAGAGTAGGGTCATGGGGGGGACTGGAGCTGAGGTTCAGTCTGAGGGCACTAGGAGGTCTGAGCTGGAACTAGATGAGGAAGTGCCCAGGAAGGGGGAATCGCTGAGGGGCTAGAGACACTGTAGGGGGTTGGAAAGGATGGGTCAGCAGGAGAGGGCACCAGAGGGAGCTGCGTGTCGGATGTGCAGATGGACAGATAGACACATATCTTTGCATTGCAGCAGCATTTATTGAAACACAGATTGAGACAGCCCAGAGGCAAGGCACCCACAGACAGTCATGACAAGAGGGAGACCCAGGACACGACTAACCTTCTCCATCCCACCAGTCTGCATTGTCAGACCCCTCCTGCACCAGCAGGGGGTGATCTGGAGCAACCATAGAGTTTTCTTTGAAATGTATAAAGGTGCATTGAATAGCAAGGCCTCCCCAAAGTCTAAAGGATTTCACCTCACAACAGGCCTCTCATGAGGCCCTGGGAGGTCTCAATGAGGAGTTTGACTGGAACAAGTTAACAGAAGAAGGAAGTCAGTCAGAGAGACAAGCAAAACACAAACTAAAAATAACCATCAGGCAGTGCTTCTTGCAGAGACTTTCTGGGAGGGGGCATTCTTGGGGCTGTGGGTCGGCTTCCTCTCTGGTCCTCAGATTGTGGGAAACCTGGCTGACAGGTTAGACTCATTCCTTGTCCCCAGGGAAGGCTGAGCTTCTATGATAAACAATCACTCTGAGTGACTGCCAGTGTCCAGAGAAGTTGGCGAATAATACGAATTGATCACTGATATTTTGTGGAGTAAGATCAGAGTTAAGTGAAAGACTAGGAATGATTCTCTAATTGAAGTTGAGGAGACCAGGAAACACCTCCCTAAAATGAGAAGTTGGAGAGTGGCCAGCGGGCCTTTCCTTTTAAAGGAACTTGTGGACGATTCTGGAAGCAAGCACACTTTTTCCATTCACACACCACTCTGTGCTCGGGCAGATGCCGCGGGCGCAACACTACGCAAAGCGGACAGACCGGCTGCTCCCACAGCTGAAGTTCATGGAGCGGGGCTGGCAGGGGTTACAGGAGTCAGGGGCCATCACTGTGATGCTGCCACCGGTAGCCATGGGGCCAGAGGCGATCTGGCGGCCTGGGGTGGTACTACACGTGAGGCCCCCACAGCTGACTCCTCCGCGGGAACTGCTGACACCTGTGCGGAGAGAGGGGAGGTGGAAGTGTGAGCGGCCTGTGGTGATCTCGCCAACAGGCCCTACGGGGTTTTCTACCTTGCTGAGCCCCTCCTCCTTCTCAAAGGGGTTTCAGAGGTTAATAACTCGGGTCTCTCCTCTCAGCATCTCAGCCCCCCTAGGGGCTGCAGACAGAAGAAGCCAGGCCCTGGACCCACCCGGCAAAGCTGACTAGATGGGTTCCCACAGCTGCAGCTCTCTGCCACCACCAGGCGGGTGGTTTTCGCTAACTGCCTTGGTGCTCTCCCGTCAGGGGCTAGGGGGCGGGGTAGGGGTTAGGGGATAAGGGGTAGGGGTCAGGGTAGGTGGGGCAGGGGTGAAGGGACTCCTTCCAGTCAGGAATATTTGCGCTAAGCTACAACGGGTTAGCTTGTAGGTTTCTGCCTTGCCCATCCACAAAGCCATTTTTTGGGGAGGGGTTTCAAGCAGATACTTACAGACATTCACGGAACCCACACCTTCGCATAACCTGTGGGGAAAGAAAAGGTCATTAGTTCTGGACAGGGGGCTCTGACTGGGTTCTTTGAGGCAGCGGTTCAGGGACTGTGAAGGTGATTCTGGGTGGCCTCCTACTCCCCCAGGCAGGAAGAACTTCCCAAAGCCTGCTTAAGTGCTGGCTTTTGTCTTTAGCCTGCCTCTGAGCATGGAGACACAGCCTTCTGATCCCGGGAGCCTCAGTCTGAGCCCACCCAGCCTGGTTGTGCTGATGAGCACTACACCAGTGCCTCCACCCACCCAGCCTGGTTGCCTCCAGGCCCAGCTGCTGCCTCGGGCAGGCGCCCGGGGAGAGAGCCCATCTCAGAGTTGGTGTCAGTGCTTGCATTTATTAATGTGTGGCCACAAGAAAGTCACAGGGAAACCCACACTTGGAGGCCCTGGACCTCTACCTTTCCTACTCAAAGTCCTTCTGGGCCCCACCTGTGCTCCTCGCCCTCCAGCAGGCGTCTGTAGGTGGCGATCTCGATGTCCAGGCCCAGCTTGGAGTTCATCACCTCCTGGTACTCCTTGAGCAGGCAGGCCATGTCCTGCTTGGCCTTCTGCAGGGCTTCCTCCAGCCCCGCCAGCTTGCAACGGGCATCGGTGAGGGCCGCCTCGCCCTGCTGCTCTGCCTCAGCCACTGCGGCTTCCAGTTTGGCCCGCTGTGAGGAAGGACATGTGAGGATAAAGATGAGAGAAGGTACAAAATGGCTCACCTGAGCTTGTGGAGCTAGGCAGGGCCTCTTAGAGAAGCTAGATTAGCTAACTATGACCAGGAATTGGGACTGGGAACAAGTGGGAGGAGACAGGCAGGCTTTCACTCTCTGTCCTTGGTGATGGTCACACAGCGGTCAAGGAGGGGGACATGCCACCTTGAGTGCTGGGTGATGCGGTAGAGACCCTGCCTTCTCTCTGGGCAATTGTGAGATCTAACTGTGATCAGGCCTCTGTCCTCTTGGGAGCAAAGTGTAGGTGCTGCCATTGGCCTGTGCTGGGTGTGCAAGCCCTCGGTGTACTTACCTGGGCCTTGGCATTCTCAATCTCGGCCGTGAGCCTCTGGATTATGCGGTTGAGCTCGTTGATCTCCTCCTTGGTGCGGCGCAGGGTTTCCCCGTGCCGGATCACCGTGGCCTTCATCTCCTCGCACTGGGGGAGCAGAGGGGTTCAGGATATGTGACCCACAGCTTGTACACTTGCTACCCCATCCCACTACCTAAAGTTGAGGGCCCTTCCAGCAGCCCTCTGCTGGGAAGGGGCACAGGGCCTGCCCACCTTGCTGCGGTACCAGCTCTCAGCCTCGGCCCGGCTGCGGCTGGCAACGTCATCGTATTGGGCCTTGATCTCGGCCACAACGCAGTCCATGTTCAGGTCCCGGCTGTTGTCCATCTTGACGATGACTGAGGTGTCTGAGATGTGAGCGTGCAGAACGCGGATCTCCTGTGGGGACCAGCAGAGAGTGCCTTTGGTTATGGTACTTGCTGCCTGGGAACATGTGCTCATCCCAAGGCTGTAGCCACCCTCTGGAAGGGACACTGGTCATGGGTGTGCATGACTCTTGCTCTGTGTGCTCCCCTCCCCTTTATCACACACAGTCACAGCATGAAACAGGGGCCTGCCTGAGACTTCTAGGGTTTGAGAGGTCATCTGGGAACAACCTCGGTTTGACTGAGAGCCAAGTCAAGGCGGGACTGAGGGCCAGAGTGAAAATGACCTGGCTCACAGCTGTGCAGTTGGGAGCTGGGGTCTGGATGTCAGGACTAGTGATCTGTGCATTAAGATCCTTCTCTAACTGGAGCCCCAACCCTCAGTACACGCTCATATTCACCCCAGACTGCATACCCGAGATCAGCAGATGGAACACACAAGCTGATAAGAGACAACAGAGGCCCCACCCACACATTCACAGTCCACAAACGAGTGCCAGGCTCACACATACTTGTCTGTGGCAGTCACTTGACATGCCCCTCTTCCAGGTATACACGTGTTCTTTTCAAGTTTCCATCACAAACACAGCAATCCCAAGCCTGCAAGTCACCCTCGCGCCTCCCTCAGGAGTCCATATCTCTCCCACCCCAGCCTGGCAGTTGGCATTTGCCCCCTTACCTCATCATAGAGACGCTTCAGGAAGCTAGACTCTTCCACCAAGGCCTCCACGTTGGCCTCCAGGTCAGATTTGCGCAGGTAGGCACAATCCACGTCCTGTGATGGGTGGTGAGGAGGGGCAAACATGCGGACAAAGGCCAGAGGAGGGACTTCCGGGGTCAGTAGAGGGAGGGTGCCCCCAGGGTAGGATGCACGGATGGGCCCCTCCCACCCTGCCTATGCCAGCCCCCTCACCTTCTTTAGAACCACGAACTCGTTCTCTGCTGTGGCCCTCAGAGCCACCTCCTCTTCGTACCTGGGTGTGGGGGAGCAGGTCAGAGCTGAGGGGTTGAGGTTGAACCCATCCCAACTCCTGGCAAGCTCTTCTAGGGGTTGAATGCTACCTTGTTTTCCTCATGACCTGTTTTGTACATTATTCATGAACTTGCCCTTGTCCCAGCCTGAATTGTTCTACCCCAGCCTTCTGCCTGTGGAGCGATACCAGGGAAGGCACACTCACTGTGCCCACTTCTACAATCACTTGTGCATCCTAGTTCCCAGGGGGGCTCCTCCCATGGATAGGGAGAACACAGAGCCTTTCCACTTTCTACATGTGCCCCAGTCACCCACACTCACTTCTTTTTGAAGCCCTCCAACACCTCCTGCACGTGGTTGAGCTCGGCGGCCAGCCTCCCGCTATCGGCCTCCACGCACTCGGCCTCCCGCCTCAGCGTCTCGATGTAGCCGTTGAACAGCGGCTCCAGGTTGCTCTCGCAGCACTGGCGGTTCTGGTAGAACTGCCACTTGGTCTCCAGCAGCTTGTTCTGCTGCTCCAGGAAGCGCACCTGCAATCCAGAGTGGAAGATACTCAGGGGGAACCTGGTCCCCAAAGCTCTCTCTACTTCAAGACTCACTGAATCACCAGCGCCAGCCAACGGCTGGAACTTCAGGGCTCTGGCTCCTGGTTCCTGCCCTCTGGAGGCAGTAGAGTAGGAGGGGGGTTACTTTAGGCTTGATGCCAAAGGAAGAACTGGCTCCAGTCCCAGTTCTGGCCTATACTTGGGCAAGTCATTTAACCTCTTGAAGCTCAGCTTTTCATTTCTAGAATAGAGATCACAGTGCCTGCCTTAGAGTTGTGAAGACTGAACAAGTTACAACAGCCCCTGCCACGTAGTAAGTGCTCAATTAATTTAACCATGGCTGCAATTACCAGCTGTTCTTCACTTATTCATTTATGGAGCGCAATGAGTATTTATAACCTTTGGGGAAGGTAGATATTATTTCTTCCACAGTACAGAAAGACTGAAACCCCAAAGTGTGAATGAACTAGCTCCTTGTTGCAGAATAAAAAAGTGACAGAAGTGAAGGGTTTGTCATCCCTTGGGCCCTTTGCTGCCCACCACACTTAAGTTAGGCAGCTCATCTAAACTCTGTCAGCTTCACTTTGTTAAAAAAATGGAGACAATATTATCTGCCCCACTGGACCATTTTGAAGATTAATTAAGACCACCAAAGGAAGGTGCTAATCACTCCAGAACCCGTGGTGTGGATCCCAGTGCCTGGTCCTGTCTACTCTGCTGGAGTGAGACCTTGTGGGGACAGGGGAAGGGGGTGCAGGTGGGCAGGTGCTTAGGTGACCCCTGGGAAGCAGCCTCACAGTAGTGCAGTTCTTCACACTCTGCATGCTCAAGCCTCCTCCTCCCAGCCAGCTGCCACCCCTTCTGCGGTCCCTATTGCTGTAGGCGGCTGCTAAGCCTGGGTTGGTTAACTGTTGAGCCTCCAAGAATCACTCCCATCCTTGAAAATAATAGCAGCTGGCATGTTATTAAGTGCTTACTGTTGCCAGCACGTTTCATACACAAGCCCATTAAATCTTCACAACAAACGCTTAAATCCATTTTGTAACTAGACAACAACATGCCTGCGTTTCATGCTGTGGAGGCGCAGAGCGAGGATGAGGCAGTGTGGCACCCAGCCACGCTCCAAGTGCCTTCCAAGCTGCTCAGGGCCACAAGTCACACCGCCTTGGCTCTCCCCATCACCGCTTACTCTCCCAACAGTCAGAGCCAAGTCCAGTTTTTCAGGGACAGCTCTGATACTCTGATACTGATATTCCTGATAGTCCTGTGTTGTACATCTCCAGGACAGGACACGCAGACTCAATTTCTGGGTCATGCTGGGCCCTTTAGACATTTTGCTGGAGTGAAATGGTGAAAACTGGTCTTTCTACCTAGATTGATCTGCATTTCTTTCACTCTCTGTTGTCTCAAACCTGACTGCCATTCTGATTCCCTTCTTCAGTGTCCAAACTGAGTCCTGAGCGGAAATGGAGTTCAGGAAGCACGTGAGCAAGGACACCCACCTTGTCGATGAAGGCAGCAAACTTGCTGTTGAGGCACTTGATCTGCTCCTTCTCCTCATGCTTCACGCACTGAGCATTGGGGTCGATCTCCAAGTTGAGGGGCGTGAGCAGGCTCTCATTGACCGACACCGTGGTGATGCAGGGCGGGCTGGGTCCGCACACGCCGCCGGAGCGGTATCCGAAGCTGCGGCCGCAGGAGCCAGCACGGATGCCACCCATAGCCATGCGGGGCCCACAGGAGCCCAGGTTAGAAAGGCTGCGGCTGCCAAAGCCAGTGATCCCCCGGTAGCAGGACACCCCTCGGTAGGGAGCTGCAGTGATGCAGCAACGGTTGCCAGTTTTGGGGGCCACAGCTGAACAGGAGCTGAAGGTTCTGGTGACTCCACATCCTGGGCTGATTCTGTAGGAACGGCACGACATCGTGTGGGTCTGAGATGGAGAGCTGTGGAAGTGTGCGAGGGTGGTGGACACTTAGAATCCTTTTGGCCTCTCTGATCCTCCCTGGTCCTTTTATTTGTGGGGAGAGCTGGGGTTGGCTGCATAAAAGGAGTGAAAATTCATTTTATGTTGTTTATTGGCTTGGGGAGTTTGCCAGCAACTCCCCAAGGACTCGTCTTAAAGGTGAGCTCAGCGGCGACTCTGGGACTCCGTAAGCATTGAAGATGTTATTAGGGACACTGTGCGTTTGCACTTTTCATCTTCAAAGCTCGTTTACATACATTAAGCAATTAATTTTCTCGCAGTCTCCTCTGAGAAGGCCTCAACCCACACCTGGAGACGGATCTGAACTCCACAACAGTCTGGGCGACTGGGTTTGGGATAAAGGCTGGAGCCACAGTCTCAAGGGTCCTAGGTCATGTGAGATCATGGGAGGTGACCACCGCTGTGCTCCTGGCCCAACCCAGGATGCGTCCTCAGCTAATCACTGTTTTTCGAGAGCTGATAGGTCAGTCCAAGCCCACCCAAGCTTAGCTGAAAGCTGCCTTAGTTCGGGAAGGGTGGTTTTGACCAGGTTCTCTGTTGGAAAGGGGGCTGGAGCACATGGTCTGGGAACCTTCTGGATTCCATCCCAGAAGGCTCTGTTCCGGTGCCTTGCTTCTCACTCAGCAAAATTGCAAGCCGCTCAACTCTCAGTAGCCACAATAATAGCCATTTGCGGATAATGGGGAGCTTCCCTTAGCCACTTTCTCTCGTTTGACCAAAAGCATGGGAGGTCCCGGTCCTGGGATAACCTGGAAGCTGTGAACTTGCTCTGGGCACCTCCCTGATTCTTTAAGAAAAAATGGTGAGTTGCCCTTTCTTTCCAGACCGCTAATCAGAAACAGCCCCCCTCAACGAGTGTTCAGAACTGCTTTGTACACAGATGAGTGTGTGTGTGTGCGTGTGCGTGCGTGTGTGTGTGTGTGTGTATATGGAGGCGGGGGGCAGCTTTTTCCCAGAAACATTGGTTTCTGGTTCCGGGCTCTGAGAACCTGGCTCCCCCTAGCACCCTGCTTCCCTGTGTGTCACAGGCCACTGGTAGGGTTGCTGTTCTTGGTGTGCTGATCGCACACAGGCATGGGGCACATACACCCTGCTCCCCAGGAGGCTAGCCGGACACCCGTGTGCTAGGAACTTCAGGAAGAAGAGCAGACAGGGCTTTTCCGGGGGGGGAGGGGGTGTGTGCCCCGCGGGGATTCTCCCAGAGCCAAGTGCTTCCACAACACCTCTGTCCCCTGGTCCCGCTGCCCAGATGCCCACTGTCCTGTCCTGGCTCCTTCCTGCCTTTGCCATTGTCGCCGCAGCCTGGCACCGGCCCTCATGACTTGGTTTGGCTCCCAGGTCCACATCCCGCCTGTTCTACTGGGCAGAGGCAGAAAGGCCCCAGGCCAGCTGCAGCAGACGATCAGTGGCTTCAACAGTGGGACCAGAAGATCTTCAGATTGTGCTCACCCAGGAATGTGGCTGGGATGGCGCTCTGGGCAGCCAAGTCCAGGTGGCAGCCTGGCTGGCTGGCTGGCACGGACCCCTCCTGGTTGTGTGGCTTTGGAGACTCTTAGCTCTCCGAGCTTCTGCTTCCTTGACTGTGAAGTGAGATTTGTCTTTCGTCCCAGGGTTGTTGGGCAGGGAAGTGGATGAGGTAGGAAAACGTGCTTTGGGGACAAGAAAGCAGGATCAAGGAGAGGGACTTCTGGCTCTGAATCAGGCCCTCCCCCGCCTGCACCTCCTGCTACCTCACCCGGCAGAGCACAGCCCGGTTCCTGCAGACGCCCACGAGCTTCCGCTCCTCTGCTCATTTGTCCTCACAGCTCTTTCAAGACTGCTTTTACTGTTTTCTTTAACCTGACTCCAGTAGTATAAAAATCAGGGTTGGACTCTGGGGGTGGAGAGGGGAGGCTATATTGGGGAACATGGGGGTGACTTCTCAGCCCCTGGCTCTCAATGGGGGCTCTGTAGGCCCGGGTCCAGGGCTATATCTGAGCACACCAGCCTGTGGGCTTACTGACTGCTGTGTACCCCGGAGCCAGCATGGTGGGGCCAGAGGAACTCTGCCCTTGGAAAGTTGGGAGCTGGGTGGGGGCTAGCATGGGAGGTGGGGATGGGTGTATCCGTTGCTCAGCCAGTTTGGGAATCCATGAAACCTCACCCTTCCAACTCTCCCAAGACTTGTTCTCCTTCAGTTTGTTGAAGGGGATGGAACCAGATGCACTTCTGCCTCTCCTTGGAGGCAGGAGGGAAGTGGGGGCTTTGTCCTGTCCCCTGTTAGCTGTTCCCCTGTGCTTCTCACACACACACACACACACACACACACACACACACACACACACACACATACACACAGCCCTCCCAACCCCTAGTCTGGCTCAGAGGATGGGGAAGGGAGCTGGAGGACTCAGGAGGTCTGGGGGAAGCCCCACTGTTTTCAGCAGGATCAGGAGCAGCAGGATCACCCACAGTGAGGCTGAGCATGGGCGGGGCATGTGGGGGTGATCATGGGTGCAGGGCAAAGCTGGCATCACTGCAGATGGAGTTTGGGTAGGTGAGCTGCTCAGAAGACTGTGCTGATGGTGCTTTGGAGCTGAGGGACTGGGTTTGTAAGGAAGCTACATCCTCCTGGTCTGCACCACACTGTAGTGCAGGAGCTGGGGCAGGAGTTGGGGCAGGAGTGGAACCTCCTGGAGTGGCCCCCTCCTCATTTATCATGACCTGTACTCTACTGGTTTCCTGTACCCCCTCTCTACTTGCAAGACTTCTTCCTAGTCACACCTTTGCCTGGAATGTTCCAGAACAGCCAGCCACCTCTTTCAGGAAGGCTTTGTGAGTTATCCAGTCAGAGGGAGGCTGTCATTTCTCCTCTGTCAGCAGGCAGCCCATAAATGTCCTTTTGGGATTCCTTAGCTAACCCAATCATCTTGTTCCACACCCTCTTGTCCTGGATGCTGACATTCGTCACCCCCTTTGGTCCTGTCCCATTCTGCCCCCACACCTTTTGACACACCCAGTATCAGGAATGTGAGCTCAAAAACCCATGTCCCTCTCAAAAGGCCACTTCTTCCAGGAAGTCTCCCAGAGCTGATTGGGTGAAAGAGGTTCTTTGCCCCACCCTGGAGTCCCAGACAACTGGAACTCCCTCTGAACCAGCTGCACTTGCTGGGGTTTCCCCAGAGGCCTCCTTGCACTCTCTTGCATGTTTCCTAAGCAGTGATGCAGGTGGAGGATATGTTCGCCTTCCCCACACCAGGAGTTCACTGCCTCACTTTCCTGTTGCTCTTTCTACAGTGCTTAGAACCCCTGATTCTGGGAAGGATTTCTGGATTTGTTGGGATGGGGGGGTATGTGTGTGTGGGGGGTGGGGATGGTGAGGCTGATACCTTCCTGTCCTGCTGGGTCTGTCCTTATGACAGCCAGCGGACACCCACCAGTTTGTGTTTGTATCCCTGAGCTATCTTGACCCTTTTCACTTTCTTTCCTGGCTGGCCTTTAAGCTGATGCTGACAGGTCCCCAGACATGTAACCTGCCCTGAACAGGGTCCTGGGGGCTGCCCATGCCACTCACTTAGGGAATGTCATGCCCCCAGCTCTGCTGACTTCTCCTTGTTCTTCCTGGCCCTCCAGCACTACAGCATCTCCTGGTGTTTGCCGGAAATCAGGCCTTCCAGCCCCAGTGGTGGTGGTGGTGGGGTGGGGATTCGGGGAAGGCAGGCAGGGGGGGCAACAACAACACTCTCTCTGGCTCTCTCAGGACATGAGAGGATACAGACTCTTTGTGAGGGGAGTGAGAGGAGTGAGGTTGGAGTGGAGTGATTGGCAGCAGCTGGATGAACTGGTTCCCCCTTCTTCCTCCCCCCCACCCCAGTGTTGCCCAGATGCTGCTCCCTGTGGGAGCTCTGCCTTTCATCTCACAGTTTCCTTGGGGAACTCCCAGAATCACCATCCTCCCTCCTGAGGCCTTCTACACACCTTCCTGAAGTGACTTTTGCTTTTTCTCTGGTGACTCTGGGTCAGAGCAGATGTTTAGTAACTGCAGACTCTCCATTCAGAATAGGGCTGTATTATGGCTTTGACTATTTCTTCTTCCTTTCTTTTTAACACTAGCATCATTTTCCTAAATCTTGGGAGGAAAACAGCTTCATAGAGCCACGTATAAATATGCAGTCATAAAAACAGCTAAGATTGATGCTCTGGTCTCCCCATTAACCCTGGCTCCCTCCTCTCCATTTCCAACACAGTAGTGATTCCCTTAAACAGTTGATTGGGTGGTGCAGTTCCCTGCCAGACAGCAGATGGCAGATGCTGATGGCTCCTCATGTCATTCAGGGAACAAAAGGCTTCAGAAGGTCCAGTGAGGCCTTGTGCTGCCTGTTCCTGCAGTTACCGTGCTTGCCTCTGGTCCCCTTGTCCTCCTCAGAACACCTGACACTCTCCTGATACACAGCCTCTGTGCTGACTGTTCCTTCTGCCAGAATGCTTTCCCTTCAACCACTGGCTCCATTGCCACCCTGCCGAGCACCTGGCCTAAGCATCAGTTCTCAAAAAGACTCTCCGTCCCTTGAAAAACAGCGAGCTGGCCTTATTTTGCCCTCATCTATTTCTTTTTTTTTTTTCATAGCAGCTTACACCTTCTAATATACTGTGTTCCCAACTTATTCATTCTATTTATTGGTTATGGTTTGTCCTTCCCCTGACTTCCAGCAAGCTCCCTGGGAATTTGTCTATTTTGTTCACAAGCAGCCCCAGACTCTCACAGCAGCTCCAGGCTTTGGTGAGAGCCCAGTGTGTGTGTCTGATGATGGGTCAGTGAGTGGACACTGTGGACACATCTTTGAGGTCACCTGTGGGAAGCCTTAGCCCTGGAGACTCAGGGAGCACACCCATTTGAGAACACAGATCCCACAGCCTACTATGGCGTCATCCTGTTCTAAGGCTGTAGTTTTCTGAGCATCCATGGGAACAGAGAATAGAAGAAAGTGTGTTGTCTTGGGGTGGTGGGAACGGGAGTGGGTTTATTTTTTAAAGTTGCTTTTAATTATTGAAGCATTTATGTTCTATACAGAATTTGGAGGAAACAGTTATCTTAAAGGATTCTGAGCTTTTCTCTTTGCCTATTGTCCCACAGGTGAAATCCCACAGCCTCCTTTGCCATCCTGGTGCACGGCCGCACAGAAGGCAGCCGCCAGCAGAGGGCAGCAAATGCCCACGTCTGGCAGGCCTGCTCGAAATGGTAGTGTGTCAGGCTGGGTCACGAGGCAGGAAACAGGTCTCTAGTGCTCCCGAATCCACTGCAGTTGTATTGCAGAGACTGATTCTTCCATGAATGATAAAACTAGAATTTCCCCCAGCACCCTCAAAATAAGAGTGATCACAGCTCCACCAGCTCTGTCCAGCGGGGGCTGAAACACTTGAGTGTGCTGTAGCATCTAATTGCCACAACAGTTCGTAGAAGGTGGAAGTATTTTCCCATTTTATGGATGAGGCCAGAGGTTTTCTGAAACGAAGTGACAGGCAGGACCACTTGGTGGTGACAACTATGGGTTCTGGAGACAATGTCACTGCTTCCATCACCCAACCTCCCTGGTCTTGGTGTGTCAGCTGTCAAATGGGAAGTAAAAGTACCTACTGTGTGTGACCACTGAAAGAATCAGTTGGGTTAACAAGTGAGAAGCCCTGGTATGCAGCTCAGCCCCCTCTGAGTCAGTGTGTGGTTCCCTCCTGGAACCTTAGGTCACATGCGAAGTAGAAGGCCTGGGGTTCAGTGGCCACTAGGGGTCTCTTCTTCCATGGGCTCCTCAGAGCTGACGCTATGTTTCATGTCAGATGCACATGCCCCACATTTACTTTCCACCCTCATTATAGTTGTCACAGACCAGAAAATGCCATCATGCTCACTAGCATAGATGTTGGTCATAATGTACGTAGCCACATGTACTACTAGAGAATACAGGAGAAGGGCAGTGTTCTAAGCTCTGTATCTGTTAGGATGAACATAGCTTCCACGCTTATGAATTGGGGTTCTAGAGATTTCTTCTTTCTCTGCACTGGATATTTGCTTGGGGACTCATGTTGCTGTTTATGGGTTTTTCCTTCTGCCCATTATTAGCTTTGGGACCCAGCTGCTGTATGTGGGGTTTCCTCTGGCGTAGCCCCTCCCCCACTGGCCAGGGTTCTCACCTCTCTGGCCTAGCTGCTGGCAGGACCCCCTGGGTGGTTGTAAGGCCTCTGGCTTCTCTGGCTCACTCTCTGATGTGGGCCTGGGGTCCCATCAGTCTGTGCGGGTGCTGGTAGGTTGTTCAGAAGATTGCAAAGCACCTGCCAGCCTGGGCAGGCTCTAGCTGGGCCCTACAGAGAGTCACAAGGCCATTGTTGGTCTGGGTGGAGGTTGGCAGGGTTTCCTGAGACTTCTGGCAGCTCTGACACCCTTCCTGACTTGGGCTCGGGACCAACTGGTCCAGCTGGGCGCTGTTTGGCTCTGCAGCTCTGTTGGGCCGGGGGTTCTAGTGGAAGGTCATGAGGACTGGTTGTTCCGGCAACCTCCCCGATGTGGATCTCTCTGGTCATTGACAACTTTTCTTAATCCCCAACACTTTAAAGCTATTGGCATGTGTGTCCAGTCTTTCATGATTTCTGAAGAGAAATCTGTGGTGACTTAAACTCTGGTTTCTTTCTACATAATTTGCTTTTTTCTCTAACACTTGAAAACTGTCTTAGAGTCTTCTTTTCTCTTCTTTTGTTTATCTCCTTTTTGCTACAGAGCCCACCAAGGATTTTTATATTTCAGATACAGCAATGTCCAGTTCTAAAATTTTCAGCTGATTCGACTTTGAGTGTCTGTTTTCTGCCGAGGACTGCCTTTTCGCTCCCTTCAAACATGCTTACAATGATCTCGTGGAACATAGTCTTAGAGTACTGCTAAGTCTCTGTGACATTCCAACCTCTGTGCCACCTTGGGATTGGCATCTGTTGATTTTTTTTTATCGATTACATCACTGTCATTCCTAGATTTTCCCACCACCTTATCATCGGTGAACCATTTAAATCTCTTCTGTGCCCATCCCTCCCCTGATTTTACCCTTTCCCCCTCTCCTGCTCTATGCTTCAGTTCTGATAATAGTTTAAATTTTTTTCTTGTCTGTTGTTTTCCCTCATATAAGTGAGACCATCCAGTATTTCTCTTTTTCTGTCTGGCTTATTTCTGCTAACATGATTCCTTCTAGCTCCATCATGTTGCTGTGAATGACATAAGTTTGTCTTTTTTGATTGATGAATAAATATTACATTGTGCACATATACTTTCTGACCCATTCATCTGTTTTGGGGCATTTGGATTATTTCCATATTCTGGCTATTGTAAATAGTGCTGTAATAAACATCTGAGTGCAGGTATCCTTTTGAATTAGTGTTTTTGTGTCCTTTGGGTAGATTCCTAGAAGTGGGATTATTGGATTGAATTCAGTAGTTTTAGGGTATTCCATATAGCTTTCCACAGTGGCTGGACCAGTTTGCATTCCCACTAGCAGCGTAAAAGTGTTCATTTCTCTCCACATCCACGCCAGCACTTGTTGTTGCCCATTTTTTATATGGGTCATTCTCACTGGTGTGAGATGATATCTCAGCGTGGTTTTGCTTTGCATTTCCCTGATTATTAGTGATGTTGAGCATTTTTTCATATGTCTGTTGGTCATTGTTTTTATTCTTTTGAGAAGTGTCTTTTTAGCTCTTGCCCTATTTTTTGACTGGGACTTTTGCTTTGTTTTTGTTAAGTTGTTTGAGTTCTTTGTGGTTCTTTGTTATCAGACCCTTATCACTTGTATGGCGGGCAAAAACACCTATCAAATGTTTGCTGAATGAGCAGAGAGAGGATGAGGGTCCGGACGGAGGTGGGGCATGTGGGGGGATGACAGGGGTGGAAGTATACAGGAAGATCATCCAGGGCTTGCTACAAAATTTGGCCTGGGAGAGTCACGATCAGTTTCTATGTGAGGAAGGCCTCTTCAGCGTCATAGCAAGTGAGTTGCATGGGGACAGAAATGTGAAGGCTGTCCCTTCAGCGGTCCTGAAGGAACCACTTGGACGTGGGTTGGAATCAGGGGAACAGGAAGAAGGGTTTAAACTGGTTGGAAGAAGACACCTTTGGGGCATGGGGCAACACCTGGAGGGAAGAGGCTGCTTGGCACTGGCTTGGAGAGCCTTTGCTCCATAACTTCTCCCTTTTGCTGAACGCGAGCCCCTCCAGGGAAGGCCAGAGCCCTTATTTCAGCACCTCCCCTGTGCCCGGAGCACCAACCGCTGTCAGGCAGGCCCTGGGTGCAGTGGGCTTGTGCAGTCAGGAGGCAAGCGCTTCCATGCCCAGAGTAATTTGGAAGGAGAGGCCAGAGTCCTTGTGACGTGAGCTTGGCAATTTTATTGGAAACCCGGGAACACAAAGCACAGTACAAACAGGCACCCCGCCCCGCCCCAGCTGTCCTGAAGCTTGCAGCCAACCCTCCTGCAGCAAACAGGGCTGGCCTCCCCCCCACGGCCAGCAGGGATGGGCGCACGGGCTGTGGCAGAGCCCTGCTCTCCACCCACACCCCACCACCTCGGGCTCTCACACCAGAGTTAAAGCAACAACCCAGGGAGAGAAGCAGCCACTGTAGGAAAACCATCTCAGGGGGCCCTTGGGTGCCCTAGAACGGTGGGTTCTCCTGAGGTCAGGAAGAGGAGGAAAGACACTTCCCCTGCCAGGGAAAGAAAGGGGAAGGAGGACAGGGGGCGGGCTGACGATGCCAGTGGAGTGGACGGTCAACTCTCTTCTCCAAGCTAACCCAAAGCCATGGACGGCGAGGGCGCCCAACACCTTCCTTTGGCTCTGAGCTCTTCCTTTTCTCCCCATTGTGCTGCTGTTGTCATTGTGTTGACGCTGCATTTCTTGAGGCCGATGGGTGGTTGGCGAAGAGCGATCCAAAGGAAGAGCTGAAACCAGGGGTCAGGGAGGAGCCAGTCTGGCTAGGGTTAGAGCTGGTGCCCAGGAGGTCAGCCAGACTGGGTGGCCCTGGCAGAGCTGAGGACTGGTCAGCTTCCTGGCAGGAGGGGTAGCTGGAGTGGCCTCAGGTCCAGAGTCCAAGCACCTCAAGGATGGGGGCAGGAAACGCTGGGTGGTTGTCCTCGGCAGTGGCTGTGGGGGCTCGGCGCCTAGTACTTGGTCCGGCGGGACGTCGTGGTGGATGCGAAGCGGACGCTGGAGCTGCGGCTGCCGCGGCCACCACTGCAGCTGCTGAAGCCCCCCTCGGTGGGCAGCGGGCAGGGCATGCTGGGGGCGCAGGCCTCACCCATGAGCACGGAGCCACCCCGGGAGCCCCCGCCCAGGCCGGAACTACAGGTGCCGCCTCCATACCGGATGCCGCTGCTGCTGCTTGAGAAGGCACCACCCCCGCGGGAGAGGGAGGAGCCAGTGACCACAGTGTCCGGCCCGCACACCAGGCCGCCCCGGGAGCTGCTCACGGCTGCGGAAGGAAGGAAGAGTTGGTCAGAAGCTGCCCTCTCTGGGGTTCAGTTCTCCAGGCTCCTGCTAGGAGAGGCCGTGGAGGGACAGGACCAGGGGTGGGTACAGGGCTGGTGGCATCAGGGGAGGTGGCCTGGGTTGCAGTGGTCCCTGGACTAAGCCTATACCATGCGCCCCTTCTCTTGCTTCACTGACTCAAGCGCTGTGACTCTGCTAACGTCTAGCATTCAGATCAAAACAGAGGAATCCAGCTGACTCCCAGGTGCTTGCCCACAGCTGTAGGCAGACTATTTCTACCAGGCCAAGGCCAGGCTGATGGTGTGAGGAGCAGTGAGCTGGGTGACCCAGGCCGCTGGAGCAGCAGCCTCCGCAAAGCCGTTTGCTTCTCTCTTCCAGAAGAAGACAACTCTGGTGGTCCCCGTGCGGCCCTCCACCACCTAACGACCGGACCTTCTTTGTCCTTTCTTTCTCTCTCTTTCTTCCTTCCTTTCTTCCTTCCCTTCCTTCCTTTCCTCCCTCCCTCCCCTTCCTTCCTTCCTTCCTTCCTTCCTTCCTTCCTTCCTTCCTTCCTTCCTTCCTTCCTTCCTTCCTTCCTTCCTTCCTTC
>PVHY01008468.1:0-61410 GCA_004024945.1 Uropsilus gracilis | reverse complement strand
CACACACACACACACACACACACACACACACACACACACACACACCACCGCCGCTCACCCCAATGCCGGTGGACCGCTCCATGGATGTCCGGACCGCCTCGAGCAGCCCCGCCGCCGCCGCCACCGCCGCCGCCGCCGGGCCGTAGCCTCTGCTGCTCTCACTGCGGAAAAGCCTTGGCTCCCACTGAGGGCGCGGCCCGACTTGATCAGTCAGATCCACGAGGTCCGGAGCTAGTGACAGCTGCAAGAATGCCAAATTTGGGCCGTCATCATCATCTAATTCAGAACTGGAAGTCTTCCCGCCAGGGAACCCTTTCCCTGAGTACTGTAAGACAGGATTTTCAATTTTCAGGGTTTACTCTCTTTTTGATTCTCCACCCTTTTAATAAAAACTCAGTCATACAATCATGACACATGCAGAAAGAGGCAAGGGGAATTCCCTATTTGGGGGGTTTTGCTTGAGGACATCATTGTAGGGATCAACGCCTTCGAATTTTGGCTGATGACAAGATTCTCCTGGGACATTTGAAAAAACCAAAACTGGATTCTCAGACTTTGCACAGCTTACTGATTCAGAGGTGCCTGGAATATGTAAGTTTGGAAAGCAGTGCTAGAATGCGTCCTCAAATTAATTAAAACCTTGGGAAGATGCCCCAAAATAGCAACACGAACTTGAAGAACCATTACTTAACTATGGGAGCCTCTTCAGGGCGAGAAAGGAAGTTTCTTAAATAAGGCAGCTAGTTTTGAATGACAAACTGGAAGGAACAAAATACCATTTTTGATGGGCCAAGGGTAAAATACTTACAATCATACTTGCTAAGGATAGGGCAGGGATGGTAGTATGCTGAAAAATAGCCCCCCCCCCCCCAGGATAATTAGATGGTAGTTACCAGACCCTGTAAGTGGTCGCTGATGTGATTAAATCATGATTCTTGAGCTGGGGAGACTATAGTGAGGTATCAGAGTGTCAACAAGCTGCAATTTCCTATGTCTTTACAAGAGGAGGGCAGGTTGGAAACTTGACAAGCAAATGGGGAGTAGGCAGCAAGACCCCAGAGGCAGAGACTGGAGTGATGCAGTTGCAAGTGAAGGAATGCCAGTAACCCCACACTCTGGGAGAAGCAAAAACAGATTTATCCTATGGAGTAATGTTTCTGCCCACACCTTAAATACAGCTCAGAGAAACTGATCTAGGGCTCTGGCCCCCAGGAGCAAGACAGAATGAATTTCTGTTGTTTTAAGCCACCAAGTTATTGGCAATGTGTCAAAGAGTCACTGGTGGGCTGTGAGTGCTAACCTGACATGAAAAATGCCCGTTTTCTGAATCTTTATTAAGGGCCAGGCACTTCACTTGGTGCTATATTATCTAATTTAAATTTGCCAATAACTATTATTCCAATTTCAGAGATAAGGGCACAGAGATACAGAAAGTTAAGGGATCTGGGTAAGGTCACACAGCAAGAGTCAATTGGAATTGAGTCTGTTGAACTCTCCAAATTAAAAATGAGCGATTAGAAACTCATAAACTATTTCAATGGAAGTTTTAGTTCTAAAGACATCTCACTTCCACGACTCTATCCACTGGCAAAACCAAGAGAAATGGATAGTAATAGTGAGGCAGGATGTGCATGCAAGGTGGTAGGCAATTTAAGAGAACTTTATGTACCTTTTGTTCAATTTTTTTTGTGAAGCTAAAACTACCTTGAATAATATCTATTTTATGACTGCCCTGAATAATATCTATTTTAAATAGAGGGGACAGACATTGAATTTTTGTGTAAACTACCTTTAAGAATTTTATAAACTTTTGTTCTTAGTTATCTGGAACATGAAATGAAAGGAAGTTACAAAGGAGACAGAACAAAGTGAGAGCCCGTCTACATCCCTGGTTCCTAGACGTGTGATTCATACCGGCTGGGTTTCCAAGGGAAACAGGCTCTGAGGCAGGGTGGCCAAATGCTCAATAAAAAAAGCACATGGGTTGGATGGTGGTGGGAGGGACAGAAAGAAGGATGGGGCAGAAGGCAGGTCAAGTTGCAATGTGGCTCCTAAAACAGGATCAGTCAACCCGCTTACAGGCATATGCCACCATGCCTGGCCCAGAACATTCTTTTTTAATAATGAGAAGCAACAGCCACCCTCCAAATTTGCCTTGTTCTTTCATACCTCTCTGGCTTATGCATGGATTCACTTTCCCATCTCTTTGAAACACCAGTTCTCTCATTCTCTATTCTGGCTAGTCCAGCCCTCATCACACTTACCTCTGTCCTACTCATCTCCTGAGAACTCTATTAATAATAAAATATTAAAATATTCCCCTCTCTGTGAAATTCTAGCATCAGGGGCTTCCACCATCTCCAGGGGTTCTGTATACACATCTGGTACAACTCTACCACACTGTGGTATGATATTAAATCCTTGGGCCTTGTGCTGTGATATTAAATCCTGGACCTTGTCCCCAACCATGCCCACCCTGACCATGCCCTCACAACTCATTAACTGGGTACCTGAAGACTAAGAAATTCAAGATGAAATTTCATTCATTTTTAAATCTTCAGAGCCTAGTACATTGTTTGCTGAGTGATACTGCTTGCTGAGTAGATGACAGAGTTCACAGGACCATTTGGTGGGGGGGATCCTAGAAACCATGATTTGGGAAGAATTTATATGCTTCTTCATTCAACATTTTAATGCCTTTGCTTGCTTTGCATTTTCCAGCTCCGAGCCTTTTTAAGACAGAAACTTACTTCACTATCACTCATTCTTCCCCTTCCTGTTTTTCCCCAGGCCATAGAATTTAATTCCTATAAACATTTTTTCATTCTGTGAGGGTTAGAACAGATCATTTTTATATCTTGTTTTTCTTGTTGAATTTAGTGCATGTGTTGAAATGATCCTCCAGGTGGCTAGTGGTTCATGGGGGATGTGTTTGTGTGCTGTTTGCCATCTTACCTTTAAAAATTAAATGAGTTTTTCTCCATTGGACAAGTGCAATAACATCACAGAATGTGTGATTTTCTCTATTGTAGTATAGCTGAGTGTCTAAAAAACTGTCTTTTCTTTCTTTATATCCTTTAATCCAACTAACTTTTTGTGAAGATTATTTCTAGTAAACTCTCTAGATACTTGTTTTGAGGTATGATATAAGTAATTCTGCTAGAGCTAAAACTCTGATCTTTCCAGAGAAAAAAGAAATATTTATCAGATAAGTAGGAATTAATCTGTTTTCTTCCTCTCAAAGAACATGAAATTCTACTCTGACAAAAAGTTGTATCATCCAACATCTTCAAAATTTGCATAAAGTCCTCTAAATTATATACCACTAGCATTTTTCTGTTTCCAAGACCTAAACAAGCATCTGTCTCTATATAAAGTGGTTTTGCTTTTCTGTGGGCACCCACAGTCAATATCTAGAAGGGACATTTCCCTTATCACCTCATTTCACAGTTGAACACACTGTCCCTGAGATGGAAAATAAGTTGTCTGAGTTTACTCAGAATAAAGTTGTTACTGTGTTTTATTTTGGATTAAGATTTTTCTCCTACAATGATTTAAAATATATGCTATATTGTTACCACCGTCTTATTATAGGTTTGCTTGATAAGGGAAGCTCTATATAAGCTAAGGAAATAAGTAAGGGAAATGTGGTATGACCTCTGATATAATCATATGCATGTTACTGAGGTATTTTAAATGTGAATTTGTAAAAATTGAGAAAACTACATATGCATATAGAATTTAATTTTAAATAATACCATTATCTTAAAATCAAGCATTATCTCCTGGATTTTATCCCCTTTATCTGATTTCTCCTTTCCAGGTAACCAGCAAAAAGTTTAACTCACTCCATCTTGTTTAGGAACAAAGGAAATCACCCCAGACATCTTTGGGTTCTTCTTGGGCAAAAGAAGTAATCAAAACAGCAACAGATAGATTAGCAGGGAAAATGATCAAGTTAAACATATTTATGGAGAACTTACATGGGTATAAATTTTAAAGACTAATGGAGCATACAGGGGCTATATATCATTCTTTCAGAGACCAGGGGTGCCACAGCTGCTGTGGTTGGGAAGGGCAGGTGGTACTTTAGATGACAGGAAAGAAAGGGTTACCTCATCCTTACTCTGAGAAAAAAGATGAGATTCTTAGAGAATACATGCTCACTGATAGGCCCACAACAGGTAAGACCCTTCAAACCACATTTTTCCAGCTATTTCTTCTTGATTAAGAAGGGAAGACTGTGGGGGGGGGGGACTTAGGCAAGAACAGAAGCTTCTCCTAGGCTTCAATATCCTCTCTGCTCTCTTCAAGGGAGGTGATAGACCCTCCCAATGGTCACTGGCCTTGCTTGACCTCCAGTTCCCACCAAAGTGGCAAGAGGCTTAATCTGGACATATCTAGAGAAGCCTATCAGACCACTGAGGATACTGACCCCGCAAACTCAAAAGGTTAAGAATCCTGCATGATCTTTAAAGGAACGTAATCAGAAAAGAAAAGCAAGATTAAAAGCATCTTATCTGCATAAATTTATATTTGTCAAATTATCCCAAAAGATACCATACAAAAGCTTTCTCTAGTACTAAAAACTAATGTACAAGGATATCTAACTCCCTGAATCATCAGGTCAATCTGGATTACAAATCATTAAGTAAATAATAACGTATGTTGGGATAAGCTCTCAAAGAGAGAAAGATAAGCAAAATTATGAGTAGTGAGCAGGACAGAAGTTACACTGATGGCCCTCAATTAGCCTAACCTCGTGGTATTTGCATTGTTGTGAAGCCCTGCCCACACAGACTAAAAATTCAGTCACATACAAGCTTCGGTCAGAACAACAATGAAAGAAGTAAACAAAGCCTTCAAATGTGCTTGTTCAAGTTCTTGGGGGTGGTGCAATGGTGGGGGTACCTAAAATAATGTGCTCCAGGCATATGCAAGATCGAAGTGACAGAATCCTAAGAAAGGAAATTTGATAAAAAAAAAAAAGCAAGTTATAAGGTGAAAAAGGAAGGACCAGGGTTTTGGAAGAGTGTGGTCCCAGCAGATGCCAATAACAAAATTTTTAAATAATTTCTGCTTGAACTGGCCTTACCCAAATAGAAAACAAATCAGGAGAAGAAGCCATAAAGGTCTAAGAATTTTCTGAACCAATTTTTTTGTTTTACATAGAAATATAGTAGAATTTTCGTTGAAAATATGTTAAGAATGTGTGGCGCATACCTGTAAGTGGCAGCCTAGAAAGCCACAGCCAGGGCCAGGGATTGCGTCAAGGGCACATTGCGAGACCTAGTCCCAAAAATATATAACTGGGCATGGCTTGTGTGCCTGTAACTCCAGCTACCTGGGAAGCTGAGGCTGGGGATTTCTTGAGTCTGTGGTACCCCAGGCAACATGAGCCTGTGGTTCCACAGGCAAAAATAGCAAGACCTAGTCTCAAAAAAAAAAAAAAAAAAAAAAATGCTAGGCAACTTTCACTATCATGTCCCTGGAAGGTGTCATGTTAAAACTAGCTACCCAGCTGGAGAAATCATATGGAGAGAAGTTTCTGCCTTCTCTTTCTCCTTATATGGAAAGACCACATGTGGCAAAAGAGGTTCACAGACATCCTAGAAAGAATATCCAGCCATCTCAGAACTCCAGCTGAGTTTAGCCCAACCTGCCTCACCAAATAAACACAGGCACACCATGAGTCACCACTGACAAGAACAGCAAAGAAACTAACCAGTCATGTCTTATCCAGATTTCAGAACTAAATGTACATGAAATAGTTGCTATTTTAAGTCACTAAGTTTGGTGTGGCTGTTATGGAGCAATAAAATTCCTAACCAGGCTACGGGATGGGGAAAAGGGAAGGGAAGAGAAGGACCCAGGAGTAAGGGGGTGCAATGGTCTAGGGTAAAGGACTGTGGGTGCTTGGATGGTTGGGATGAGGTGGACCTTCTATATCCAAGAAGGTCCTGAGCTTGTCCCCCTAAATCATACACAGTGTTGTAAACCATTGTCACCTCAATAAAGGAGGAAAAAAGAAATCTTGCCTCAAGGTCTTGCTTGGTAATTGCCTTGGTAATTCTTAACGGGAGGCAATTGTGATTCCCCAAGGGATACTGGGCAATGACTGGAAGCCACTGCAGTTTCACACTGGAGCCTGGAGTACCATTGGTCCCACCTGCTCTAAACATCCTGAATTGCACAGAACAAAGATTCACTGGGTTTAGAATGTCAACATTGTCAAAATGTGGACATTTTAACTAAGTAAAGAGTATTTGCTTTTATGATTTTGAGAGGTATGATTTTGATACTTTCTCCTGTAGGCCAGAAATTCTCATTGTCAGAATTCTGTCTCTTACTAGTTCTGAGAAAACTTCTCTTGAACCATGATGACCATGTGAAACATGATAACCTAAAATATGCTAAAGCACAATAACCTAAGAAATATAGTCTAAAGGTTTAGATAAACAACCCATGACTTTCTGAGCCAGTTTCTCTTTGCATCTTCCTCAATCTTTCTTTGCTACATCAGGCCATATACTACCACAAATGATAGCCCACCCAGAAAATCAAAGCATGTAAAGTATATATAAACCCTTAATTTTCTAGGAGTAATATAGGGAGAGAGAAGCAGCCTTCTCTCTTTTACCTGAAAATCCTTTTCCCAGCTTTTTCTAAATCAGATTCAAGCTTTAACCTATTGCAAGCTGGGCAGATGACTTTGTTAACCCTCAAACTTCCACAGGCTAGTTACCTTTGTTATTCAAATACTTGCTGCTGGCCTGTTGCTCCTCTCTCTAGAGTCAGTGGTTAAAAAAAAAAAAAAAAAAAAGCAAAACCTTTCAAAGCAGTTTGCCTGCTTTTTCAAGACACTTTAGAACCTAGATTCTTGCCACCCACAGCTCCTTCTATAATTTCCAAAGCCAGAGCAGACTCTTAAAGTCAATAAACTTTTTGTTACACAAAATGATTAACTAAATATATACTGCGAGATAAATATGAAAAAAAAAGTTACCCCACCATGTTTTCCAAATGCAGGACATCCTTCTTTTGTGTGTTCCAGCTTTTTTCAGCATGTAGTCAAAGATGTGATGTTGTCTTCTTCTTGGAGCATCCTCCTTACTTTAGGCAGTAAGAAAAACTCCAAGATTTAGGAACCAGCAAAGTCCATTTACTCAGGCCTAGCTCACAACCACTCCAAAAGCATCTAAGTCAAGTAGATACGACACATTCCAACACAAGAGTTCAAATTTCCAAACTTTTCAGTGTGCATTCTGAGGCCATGAGTCCAACATGCCAGGCCAAAGCCACACACAGCCACCTCAATGAGGCATATCAAAATGCCTGATCCTCTCTCTTCTCAGCTCTTTATATTTTTGTTTTCCCATGTTTCCAGGAACAGCCTTGTCAATCATGTCACATTATTACAGAAACCTTGTTTTCCTTCTTCCATGAATTCTAATCTTGAAATTTACAATTTTAAAGCAACAGGGAAGTAACTCATTTTTTCCTCTAGTTTTATCAATGTATATTTCAGCAATGTTAATGGAGGTAGTGTACCCACCAATAGGAGGGACACTGAGCCTTTAGATATGAAACTGCTGAGTCAGTACCAGTACTAATAAACTTGCTTATTGACAGCCCTGGTGTCCTTGTTCCCTGCTTGCCTGCTTTCACTCTTCATT
Source organism: Uropsilus gracilis (assembly GCA_004024945.1). Taxonomy (NCBI): domain Eukaryota; kingdom Metazoa; phylum Chordata; class Mammalia; order Eulipotyphla; family Talpidae; genus Uropsilus; species Uropsilus gracilis. The sequence goes on along the minus strand of PVHY01008468.1, from coordinate 53,734 downwards.
TTTGCGAGGATCATTTTTTTCTCATATAGAACAATTAAATGTCAACAGGCATTAGTGTTAACCCACCATCAGATGCTTAACTGCATTCTTCCTAAGAATGCATTCTTCTTAAGAAGGTGTACTCCTCAGGCAGCCTGTTCCATTTCAGAACGATTTGCTTATTTATTTATTCATTCATTTTTCAACTGATATGTAATGAAAGATGAAAGTTGTTGGTAAGCACCAAGTTGGGGGGTAGGGATACAATGCAAAATAAAAACTGCTAGTTCCTCTTAACACTGAATTGAATGCTGCATTCCTTGATCTTCTACCTATAGATATCACTTTTGCCCTGGGGATAGCAGAATGATGTTATTTTCTGATCCTCACAATCACCCCTCAAATACCAGAAGATGATCTTCCAGTTGCCTGTGTAAACAAGATTTTTTTCCCTGAAAAATTTCTTTGCAAAGAAATAGAGTAAATGTGTGTGTGTTAGTATGTAGTAGTATCATCAAATAACTAGCATTGTACTAAATATTCTTTGAATGACTTCACCTTTAGAGGATATACTGCCCTGACAGCTCTGTGGTGTAGATACTATTATATATATTCCCATTTTGCAGATAAGGAAACAGAAGCACAGAGAGCTTAAATAACTTGTCCAAATTTACACACCAGTGAATTCTGAGCAGCCCAGTTAATCATTGTTTGATTCTGTGCAAATTTGCAAATCCTCTGTATAGATCAATGAAAGCAGATAAATGATTCCATGAGAATACAACACAATGCATGGAAAAGATCTTCTATAGGACCCAGCATATTTTTGGCACTATGCTTCCCTTCTTCCAATCTGCATAATATATGGAATTACACATGGTGACTGAAATGAAGAAAACTAAACAGCTTCCTTCATGAGCTTGGGAGTCTTCCACCTCTGGAAGCATTTATGCAGATGCTGAATGGAAGATTCTACATGCAAATAAGGAACACTTACATAATGTCTACTCAGATCCAGCTGTGTGTTTTACATCTATATGGCTATACCTCTGCTGATCCTCAAAACAACCCTATGAGGTAGATGCTATTATTATTTGCATCTTAACAGATGAGAGAATTAAGACCAGCAGCAAAGTAGTTTACATGAGATTATACAGCCAATGGGAATTAGAACTTTTTATAATTTTTAATTGATTATAGACATATTTTATATATATACGCATACATATATCATTGTATATCCCAAAATTCTCCCACCATCAGGGTGTCAGAATTTGAACCCTCCTAGTTTTGTTTTTAACCACTTTACTGGCTTCTAAGCAAGTGTGATTTTAACCACCTTACTGGCTTCTAAGCAAGGGTTATTTATTTTGTGGGTACTATTGTCAGTGACCTTCCCATTCCTTCATGCTGACAGATGCCACAGGCCTATAATCTCAGTAAAGTATGAACAGCTATGAAATACAGAAGAAACAAGTTTAAAACAGAAAGCAATAGATGTCCACACCTGGTAGGGCCAAAAGGACAGCAGCATTGCCTAACTTGGGGGAAAGGACACCCCCTCAGAGATAGAAAGAAAGCCTTGCCTGAGAAGAGAGCAACCACCCAGACAAGTTTCCTATGGCCAGACCCAAGGTGTCACCAGTGTGACAGGACGACCAGTCATCCGTCCATCCTTTTTCACTTTCATTCACACAGGAAATAACAGTGTCAGCAGCACCATGTCTCTCAGCATCTGCTGACGCACGGAGGGCGGAAAGGGTGTGGGTGGGAGAGCAGGCTTGCTGGCGCTGACACAGGAGTGACTGTCATGCAGTTAGGCCAGCTGCATCTCTCTTCCTTGCCCCAGGCCAGGTCTGGCGGTTGCTTCTACAAGGTTCAGGTTGTTTGGAGGAGATCACAGGGAACCTATATTATATACTCAAAACTGGTTTTAAAAGTTAGTGCCTTGGAGTATGGAGTGTGTGGACAAGGGGGTGGAGAATGTTAATAGGTCTTGTAAGAACTTCTTCTGTTCCCCTCTAGGTACACTTGGGTTTAAACAATCATGCCAATTCTCAAGTTAGAACTTATTCTGCAGGAGAAAATAATAAGAATAATGCTGACTGAAACATACAGATTACTGAACAGAGGCTTTCACAACTCTGTCTTGCTTCACTCTCCTGCATACCTATTGAAATAAGACAATGATCATTAGTCTAATTAGATAGATGAGAAAAGGGACATTCAAGAAGCTGGGGGAGACGATTCAAACAATTATTCAGTTTGTCTGCAATATAAAAACCCTTTCACAAAAATTGAACCTAAGCAAAGAAGGAAGCCCTCCCCCTTCCAAAGCTGAAGCCAAAGTAAAAGTTTAGAAGGCCAAGCAAACAGTGCTCAAAGACATCCCACAGTAACATACAAAACAGATGACACTTATCTTATGGTAGCCCAAGACACTGCTGCTCCAAAGACAAATTCAATGTCCTCAAAGAAACAACCCCCCCCAACTTGATCACTATGCCATTCCCTGACCACTGAGTCAGCCAATAAGATAGAAGACCACAGCACACTTGTTTTTTCTGGTGGATGTCAAGGCCAACACGTTTCAGAACAAAATGGCTGTCAAGAAGTTCTGACATTGACCTCATCAAGGTCAGTACCCTGATCAGAACTGATAGAGAGAAGGCAGCATATGTTCCACTGGCTCCTAACTACAGTGCTTTGCATGTTGCCAAGAAAATTGGCAGCATCTGAACTAAGTCCAGCTGGTTAATTTTAAATATAAAATTTTCACTATTAAAAAAGAAGAAAAAAATTCTGCTTTAAACATTTTTGTACAGTTTCCCATGCTTTGTGTGATTATATACTCTACCTTGTCTAAACTCTCTATTCATCCCACATAAATTATTTGCTGGTCAGAAAAGGAAAAAAACTATTATCCAAAGCAAAGGGGGCGGGGTGTGGAAATTATAGACTTAAAGACTTAAGACACTGAATAACCAAGTGCAATATGTGAACCTTACATTGATTCTAACTTGAACAAATAAGTAAAAGACACATTTAGGGTTAAGTGTGATAACTTGAAAAATGGACTAGAAATTAGATGACAGTCAGAAAATATTGTTAATTTTGTTAGGTATGACAATAGTTTTGTAGATACAAAGAAATTTTTTCTTATTTTTAGAGTTTCCCACTGAAGCAATGACATATCGTAGTATCTTTGCTTTAAAGTATCTTAGCAAAAATAACAAATGAAGCATATATGAAAATAGTTGACAATTATTAACTCTAGGTTATGGATATATAAATGTTCATGTCACCACTGTTTATTAAAATTTTTATTATAAATGTTAAGCAAAAACTTGCACAGTGACTCATTCTTCCTTTTACTTTTGAGCATTTTTGTCTTTTTTTTTTTTGAAATTTTTATCTTTCCCTTTCAGTAAAGAATATTTAGTATGAGACATAAATGAAGGAAAAGATCTTATCTTACATCTGACTGAAACTTTAAACAAAGTTTTAATCTTCTTTAACCACATCCAACTCCACATTAGTTATAAATGGAACCCCAATACATAGACAGAAAATATTTCTTGAAGAAGAAACTGAATCCTTAAAAAGGATTGTTGCTGTTGTTTTGTTTGGGGGGTTTTGTTGTTATTTTATTTTATTTTATTTTATTTTGCTTTTCAATTTGAAATCATTTCAAACTTACAGGAGTTGCAAGAATAGTAGGAGAGTGACCATGTGCACTACACTACATATAAATTCATCAACTGTTAGCTACTTGCCACATTTCTTTATTTGTCTCTTTCTCTCAATCTACACAGTAAATATATTTTTAAAAGGTATTTTTTCTGAACCACTTGAAAAACAAACAACAGATATCATCCTCTCTGAAGCATGATGATCAGGTAAAAAGATTATAACCTAAGGTATGCTGCAGCCCAGTGACCTGAGAAACACTGTCTAAGGTCTACATAAACAACCCTCTAGAAAAACAACCCATGACTTACTCAATTTAACTGATATGCAACCCAGTTTCCCCTTGAATCTTCCTCATTCTGTCTTTGCCACGTCAGGTCTTGTACTACCACCAATGATAGCCCACCCAGAACACCAAAGCATGTGAAGTATATATAAACCCTGTAAACCCTTAACTCCCTGTTAGGGGTACTTGGCCATTGGATATGAATCTGCTGAGTCAGTGCTGGTACTAATAAATCTGCTTCTGGCCAGTCATGGTATCCTCATTTCTTTGGTGTTACTTTCACCTTTACCCCTAAATTTTACCTTGAGTGTGCAGCACCTAGGAGCAGTGAACTATTTTACATAACAAAATAATCATCAAATTCAGACATTTCAGCATGCACAATCAATATTTAAATTTTGCCAATTGACCCTTCAATGGCCATTATAGAATTCCTTCCCTCCCCCCAACCCAGAATTTAAGATCCAACCCAGGGTCATGCTTTGCATTTGGTTATTGATTTCTGTTGTCCCCAGGCTTCTTCCACCACCATATCACCCATCAACTATCATATTGATCTTTTGTGCTCGTCCCTTCTTGAGTTCTCCCTCTCTCCTTCCCCACCTTTTGCCCTCCCCCTCCATAGTTGTATGCTTTAGTTCTATTGTCAGTTTGTTAGTTTTGACTTTTTCTTGATCTTTTGTTTGTTTTTTCTATATCCCAACTCTAAGTGAGACAATCAGGCTTTGTCTTTTTCTTTCTGGCTTATTTCCACTAGCACTATTTCTTCTACGTTCATCTACTTTACCACAAACGCATCTAGTTTCTATTTTTGATTGCTGAATAATATTCTATTGTGCAAATATATTACTTTTTCATCCAAGGAGGAAGGTCCTTTATAAAATTGTTTTTCTTTATACATTGGATTTTCTGTATTCATTAAGTGATAACACACAAAAATGGATATTTTATGAAAGGGGCCCATCATATATGCAAGGGAAAAGTAAATTCCAAAATAGCATGTATAATATTGTGTCATTTGTGCATGGTATGTGGGGAAATTCTGTAAGTACACAAAATATCACTATATTTTTCATGACCTCCATGTACAATTAGAATTGATTTTAACTTACTTTGTTATATTTAGTAAAGTGTGAATTTTTATATCAAGTATTACTTCAGCAAAAAGGAAAAAATAGTTATTTTCATTGCAAGAAGAAGTAAATATCCCCTATAATTGCCACTGGAGGTCAAGTTTAGAAAAAACAAGTTCTTACATTCCTACATGATATAGGGAGTCTTAGCTGCTGAAGCAACTAGTTACTTAAAATTAGGAAAGAAGAGACTGGGAGTTAATATATTTTTCTGGTAATACTTTGAGTCAAAACAACTCTTTTCAGATTAAATAATTAACCTTAGTTCCCTGTGGTGATTTAAGGACAAGAGTACATGATTATTCACAAAGAAAACTGAGGATAATTCATTTAACAACAAATCTATATTGACTTTCCATTATATGGCAGGCTTTGTTTCAGGAAATGAAGACAAAACAAAGAACAATATAAACAAAGAGCCTGCCACAGGGAATACATTTTCTTGGTGTGCTGGAGAAGGGAGACAATAAACAAGTAAACAAATAATTTGCTTAAATTATTATAATTATTAAATTATATGACAGAATGTCACATTGTAATACGTATCAAGAAGAAAAAGTACCCTAAGTAGAAAGGCAGAGACTTTAGGAGGCTGTGTGACAAGGCAGTAGGGAAGGCCTTCCTGAGAAACAGGAGCTTGACTGGATGCCAGCATGAAGTGAAGGAGCAAGCATTCAACCATCTGTGGAGAGTTTTTCAAGAAAGCAACATAGTAAATGCAAAGACCTTGAAGGGGGAATGTGCTCCTGAATTTGAGATAAAGCTAGAATACACAGAGGTTGAAGGGAAATGAGCCAGGGTCAGGGCAGGGGTGGTGTTCAGGAAATATCCAGAAATCAAGTCACATAAAAGTCTGGAGGCAAGAAGGACTTAGAATTTTCTTCTATGAGTTGTTGGTAGCCACTGGAAGTTTTCCAGGAGGGTGGTATCATGATCTGATTTATATTTTTTGACAGATCACTCCAGTTGCTATGTGGCAAAGAGAGCAAGAAGGTGAGCCTGAAAGCAGAGATGATGAGAATATTTGCTTTCCATTTCTACATGGTAACCACCAATTGGTAGTGGCAGGAAAGAGAACATAAATGCAAATCTAAGGAGATCAAGCTACATCCTTTAGAAGTTTTTTCAACCTGTGTGCCACCAACATTCAGCTGCTGGGTCCAGGAAACTTGAAAGCAATTGCCTACCTAATATTAGCTCTTTTCTCTGGCAAATAAGTGCTTGTCTTTTTCTCAGTAACTAGGACACATCATTCAGAGTCCTGCACTGGAATCAGAAGACCTGAGTCTAAAACTAGGAACCTGTACAGCATAGGTATTTCACGTAATCTCTCTGGACCTCAGCCTATTTTTCAATAAGAGAAATAATGTTAACTTCTTCACAGAACTTTCATAAGAAATAAAATTCAGAAAAAAGCTGAGGTTCGTGAATTTTATACAAATAAAAGAAATTATTGTTAAAATTGACACCCCTCTTCCCCCAGTTAGCCCAGCTTGTTTGTTAGTCACTAAAAGGGAGATGACAAGACAAAGAAATGGTTCTTTCAATAACCTCTTTTACTCAAACCTAGAGATGGGTGCCTGGAGGGGAAGATTTTTGCAGGATTTTGCACTGGAGAAACAAATGGGGGGACAGAAATAACGTGAATTGGAAGGAGAAAGAATGGGAATCTTAACACTTGAGAGAGTTGAGGGGATGCATGAAGAAAGGTGAGTCTGGCTGGGCGCAGTGGTATGTGCCTTTAATCACAGCCTACGGAGCGAGGCCAGGACTAGGAATTGCTTGAGTCTGCGGGTTCGAGACCCACCCAGGCCAACATAGCGAGACCTAGTCCCAAAAATAGCTGTGTGCGGTGGTGTGCACCTATAATCCCAGCTACCTGGGAAACTGAGACTGGGGATCGCTTGAGTCTGTGGTACTCCAGGCAACATGAACCTGTGGTTCCTCAGGCAAAATAGCGAGACCTAGTCAAAAACAAAAACAAAAACAAAAAAGATGAGTCTGAGTAGAGATAGTGATGCACCTTCCAGACCCATTCCAGGGTTGCAACAGGCAGCCACCAACTATCAGTCCCTGCTGGGCCTGACTTAGCTGTGGAGAGCCACCTCATGCAAGGTTCTACCTCCAGAGGTAGCTTGCATCTGGTGACAGATAAAAATATAAATGCTCTGCCATTTGTATTTGGGTAATTTTACTGATGGGCAAATCAGTGCTACCAATTTGGCAGAAACAGGATCCAACCAGAAAAAATCATAGATCCCCTTCTTTGTCTGCTTCTCCCCCCTTACAAAATGGTTGACCAACGAAAGGAAAGCTGGCACTGCTGGTGGGGAACTTGTGAGATTCGGAGGACCAGAGCAGGTAGATACCATTATGAAGGAAGGTACTGGATTTGGACTAGTACTTATTTTCTACCTTAATTCCTTTAAAAGAAGTATATGGCCACTCGCCTTTGGTTCTAGCATGGGGCTGGGAATGGCCTACTCCAACTGTCCGCCTGACTTTCAGACTCAATAACTTCTACATGGAAAAGATTTAAAACAGCAGGAGCAGTGACTTATACCTGATACATCCCATTATGAGGAAAATAGAAATATTTATTCCTCGGGAATTGAAGTACCCTGGCATAAAGAGAATTCTTAAAATTCATAAAATTCTTCTGTAATAATCAGTAATGCTTTCAATTCCAGCACATGGTTTATATATTTGAAAACAAGTGTATTTCTTGTATTTTTACCTGGAAATTGCAAAAATGTGCTCTCAAATAATTTAAACAAAGATAGGAAAACAAATAAAATGGCTTACATCCAACAAATGTCTTGCAACCCAAACTTTGTCTCAGTATCTGCTTCTGGAGGACCTGGGCTGATAGAAGAGAAGAGTAATAAGGTTTTGGAGTGGAATCACAACTTAGACTGGTGATAAGAACCCCATCATTGTAGCACAATCTTCTTCAAGACTTCCAATGGTGGTGAACTGAAGTGCACCTGAGAAAGGGAGTGCCCTAGGAGGTGTGTTGAGTCAGATATTTGAGACATATGGAGGAAATAGCAACGATAAGGTAACCAAGTATCAGATGCCTATTGCTAAGTGTCACTGATGTGCTATAAAAGAGAAGAGCTGAGAGCAAGAAACAGGAAACTGAAATCCAGGTGTGAAAGATAGAGGATCTCTGATTTCATTCAAAGAAGTCCCCAACTTCTTCAGTTGGAGGGTGGAGAAAGTTAAGGTTCAAGTCCAGATATTAATAGAATGACTGAACTTCAAAGATGTTTAGATCTAACCAGGAAAGTGCTGTATATGCTAAGGTCAGGTGATTTTTTTGGGAACTATAGGCTCTGACACGTGGGCTAGAACATGTGAGCATATTTCTCCAAAGATTTTCATTCCCTAAATTTGTCTGCATATCTGAGTCTGAGTCTGCAGATGTAATCATGTCCTCTTATTAAGTGCTAGCACAGATCACCCCTCTCCCCATAAGAACTAATAGCGACCTTTCCTCCTCAAAGAAATCTATGTCCCTCTCTCTCCTTCTAGGTCCTAGGTTCATTACTAGACTTATATCAAGGGCCTTTAGCATCATGGAGACATTATGCTTTAACAAAGGTGGAAGGAGACTTACTAGGTTTACATCAAAGACTTACTAGACTTATATCATTACTAGATTTACATCAAGGGCCTATAGCATAATGGAGACATTATGCTTTAACAAAGGTGGAAGGAGACAGTGCCTCCAAAGAGACTCTTGGTCAGCATGTATCACCAAGAACCAGGAACAAAACATGGAACTGAATTCTGATGGTCCTTGATAAAGGGGACCAGAATATAAAATTGGAGAGGGAAGCGTATATTGGTCTGGGAGTCCTCAGACACTGAGGATACAGAGATATAGAAACTGGCAAGGACTCAGAAACTGGTAAGGACTCAAGAGGTCTTAAAGAGTCATTTCTAGTAAGGCTCTTTAGGAATATGGGAAAATCGATGATCCTTGTTGAGAAAAGATGGAATACCAGAGAGTACAAAGATTAATAGACCCGGATGAGTAGATAAGGAAAGGATCCAGCAGGGTGGCCTGGACTATTGCAAATGCAACCAGCTAGTAGTTTAATCATCACTGAAAGGACAGATGTGAGGTCTTTGAGAGAGGAAATTAGTAGGATTTCATGCATGGAGTATACAGCATTTGATTTTGTAAATATATTCCTTTCTATTACAATCAGAAGAGTCAGACCAAAAACTGCTTCAATTAATATAACAAACAGCACTACTCTGTATTTTCTCTCCAGGGTTATATTAACTTTTCTGCCTCCAGTCACAATATAATAAAAAGAGGTCTAGAGCACCTGGGCCTACCACAGACTATCACATTGATGGGTTCCACCAGCAACATTGCGTTGACTAGACTCAGTGAGCAAAAGTGGCTAGCACATTGGCATCCTGGGTAAAATACAAGTGCTTCAGACAGTGGGAGAGAAGCCCTGTGAAGACTCAGGGTTTGCCCTTCTTAAAAGATGTCAAGGACCACTAATACAGGGTAGTTTTCCAAAGAAAATATAAATCATTGCATTTGCATCTTTTACCACGAAGAAGACAGTGACAATTGCCTAGTAGGCGTCCTTGGATTCGAAAGGTAAGATTTTCTAAACTTTGAGGTGTGGCTTTGGCCCATGTATTTGTTAGGTGACACAAGAAACCGAGACATTGAATTAGGTTGAGAGCAGAAGAAGACTGTATCTAATCCCAGATTTGTTGCTAGCAACCCTGCCACCAGGTTATATGACCTGTCCAACCCTATGGTATTAGAGATACAGCTTGGAGTTCATAGCAAATCCAGGGCAGAGTCCCAGAACAGGTTATCCTTTCAGAGTATGGCCTCCGAGCTGGTCCTCAAGTTTTAGCAGATGGTCGCAACACTCCCTCAATGTGGCAGCTTCTGGGTGGCCTTGTATGTGATAGGATAACCATCACCTGTCTATTCCTACTTCTCCTTTATTGTCAAATCAGCTCCCTGTCTGATACAAAATTATATAGGCTCCCATGCCAGTGAGTTAAACATTGTCTACATCCTCAAATAATGTTTCTGACTGAGGCCCAAGATGAAGGAAAATACAAACTCTTTACCAGAATAAATGCTATTCCTGAGAATACACTGATAGTCCTTCCACAGTAAAAGGAACTTAGTGTAGTTACCTTCCCTAGTCTCTATTTGTGACATGCTGACATTCAGCAATGGCAGCTTTGGTGAATGGGAGTCAACATATCTCCATCACCATTACTGTGATTATATGATCATAGAAGAGATTTCTGTGTCTACTCTGCTTGTACTGGGAGGTAGATGGCAGGAATTGGCTGTCAGGTACTCAGGTCAGTTTATCATCTTGGATAAAGCATTTTTATAGATGTTTTCCTGACAAATGTTAATATGTGAAGTACTTCATGGCTACTCCTATATGTCTTTCAGCCTACCCTACCCAAGACCTCTTGTGTGTAACCTTGCTATCTTTTTCTTTTCCAGACCCTGACCAACTAGCCAGCCATTTGCCAGTTCCAAGAGTTTTTATATATTCTAACCTCAGGCTTCTTCTCTGTCCACCCAAAATTGATGACCATACGCACCAGTCAAAGTTTTATCAACTTCAGGATTTTCCCTCAGGTTACCTCAGAAAACAGCAGAGAAAATATTATCCATTTCTAGCCTGCACTCACATGCAAAGTGAACCCATCTGCAGAGCAAACTCTTTTTCCCTTCTTTGTTTGGTCATGTAGAATGACTCCAGATAGATATGGGTGTGGGTGAGGAGGATCACTCAACCATGGGTTGGTGCTCTGAGAGTTCTGGGTTCTGGCTTGGGTGACTAATTGTGCACCCTGGTCCTGCTTATGCTAGTCTCAGTTCTAGCATCTTCACTTTATGATGTACAGCTCTGGGACACACACATGACGTAGTTGATCTGCCCCAACTCATGTTGACTAGCTTCAGTTCATGGCCACTTGCTGATGACTGATAGATTTGTTTTTTTATTTCTACTAGAGCCTTCTAGCATGACAGAAGTGGTTCTTTCTATAGTTGAAATAGTCTGAGGAACATTTTTTCAAAGATACATGACTCTCTACTGCAGATAGCATGACCTTGCATCCAAATCCCAAGGTTTTGAAATGTCATCTGCTCACTGGGCCTACCACAAGTTCACATAGCATCTTTTCCAAGTACTGATTCCCCAGACTAGAGGGTCTTCAGGAAAATATGGGCCAAGTGACAGGGTGGCTCAAACTTCAGCCTATACTTGCTGCAGAGCAGTTTCCTGCACAAGGCCCCACACAAACCTGATGCTCTTTCATGTCACTGGGTATATGAAGTGGAACAGTAGCCAAATCATGCAAATAGCTTCAAGCTTTTTCATCAATTTTTGATAAATGACAAAGTGGTTCAAAGTCAGAGAACCAATAGCCTCACTTCTCTTTGCATGTAAGGACCAAAGCTAAATAAGTAAAAACTCATGAATACAGCCCCCAAAACCACCCAGGGCCATTTCTTCCTGAGGTATGAGAAGTTAAACTTTCCAGTTGGTTAACCAGGCAGGAGAGTTCTAGTTTGTGGAGATAAAAATACATCCTGTTGTTTTCAAGTCTTGATCTTAAATGGACTCTTTCAGATATTAATACATTGCATTTCCTTAAACACAGAAAGTACCTAGGGCAGTTATTTTCTTTTTTGTTGTTGTTGTTGTTTTTTAATTTTATTCATACTTTAGATTTTACAGTAAAGGCAAATGATTATTGGAAAGCCTCTCCCCCACCCACCGTTGACAACACCTCTGTTCACTCCGACCCCTCTCCTTACTGTTTTTTGGTCTATGTTAAGTTCTTTGGTCACTTGTATTCTATGTTAATGTCCTTTTCTTTGGTGAGGGACTGTGATCCTAGAATATAGCAAGCCTTGTCTCTGTACTATGTAGCAGTTCATTCTCCATTGAAATCTATTGGTGTTTTCTCTTGTTGATGGTCTTCAATCAATTCCATTCAATGTAGATGATACTCGTGAAGGGCATCTGCCAAAAAGCTTTGCAGATCATTTCCTCTCCTTCATTGTAGCTTTGTGTGGGCCTGCAGTCCCTTTTCTGTGACCTTCCTCTCCCATTGATGGGGGAGGGGCACCTTGCTTTCTTGAGTTGTGTATCCGTCCTTAGCTTTTGGACCTGTCCACTTATTGTGTGGCCTTAGGTGTGATTCTGTGATAGGTGATGTTCATGATCATTTCCCCAGTCCAATATATCTTGTCTTTATCACAGTTCCTTCTCTTGTGGTCCACTCGTATGTGTGCACAATATTTTGCTCGGTCTCTCACCAATTCTGTTGGTCCAATGGATTATCACTTCTCTTTCCTTCTAAGGACCAATAATTGGGGTGAGAGTGAAAGAGGTGGCAGCCGCCCCCTGCTCCCCCCCCCCCCCCCCCCGGGGCTGAGCGCGCAGAGGCCGGGCTGTGACCGTCTGCCAAAGCGAGTGCTTCATCCCTGGCCCCAAAGATATCTGAGAATATATCTGACTGCTAATGTTGACATCGACCCAAGTCTAGCAGAAGGATCCTTGCCTAATACAGGATCCTGACAACTCTATTACAAATCAAAGTTCAACCCTGATCTCTGGTTATTTGAAAAACATTCATTTTGGGAAGTATTCCAAAAATTTCAAGTTGACTAGACAGTTTTTCTGTCGTAGGTCTTCACCATAAGACTCAAATTCACCGGGCTATCACAATATAAATAACAGTTCTCACTATTGTTCATTTGTAACTATAACATTATGCTAAGTATGACTACATTTAATACTCTACTAAAGGAGTAAAGAGGCTATGTGAGACTACCATTAGACCATTCTCTGGTTCCATGATTTTCTGGGAGGGCTCACAAGATCCCACATATAGTGACACTTACGGCAGTGATTCACTAGTGTAGAGATGCAAAGAAAAACACCAAGACAAAAAGAGCATGGGGTGAAGTTCAAAGGGGATCAGATATTCTTCTGGTAGAATCACACCGAATGTGTTTAATTCCGCCAGCAATGAGTCATGACAACATGTAAGGTAGTATCTACACGGGAAGCTCAATACCAACTCAGTGCCTGAGATGCTCACTAGGGGCTGTGCATATAGACATTCTCTGCTTAACATGTACTGAAATTTCAAACCCCCAGAAGGGAAACAAATGTTCACCATCACTCATACCTTTGTCACAGTTTATGCATATTGAGCCACTCTTATAAGAGAACGGTGGAAACTGTCCATAAATCCAATTTCCCAGGTGCCAACTAATAGCAAGCATGCAAGCACACCTTTCAAAGGAGCAATCTCATGTCCACTCTGTCTTTCTGTGTTATGTCTTTTAAAGTTTTTTTTTGTATACAGGCATTCTTATCATTTAGAATAAGTGGTGTTGGGGTAGCAATCTAGAAACTGTCTTTGGAGTTGCAACCATCACACTGATAAAGAAGAAGCAGAGAGATGTGGAGATAGATTACTTGTGGTAAACCTGCTCCCAGTAGCCAGATCCTGCCCTTTTTTTATTGATGGAATTATTGTTGACAGCATTACTTGTGAGGGGGTAGGAGGAGCAGGGATCACATACAGTAATAATCACAAGGGGTTAAAAGGGTCAGGAGTGAACATATCATTGAATTTTTTAGCTTATAGGAAATGAGTCTGCTGACCCGATATCTGTCTTAATCATCAGATATCAAACCATGCCCGTATACATGGTTCCAATCTCAACAAGAAAGCATTCATTTATCAAGTCCCTTTGTCAAAGCCCACAAGGAGCATATCTATCACTGGTGCTACAGATTGTCCAGACACCTACTGATATGCCCCTTTTAACTTGGAATGATAGCTTTATTTGTTTGCTTAAATTGAAAGGAGCTAGTGGTTTGGTGCATTTTTTTCTTAGGTTCATTATCTGATTAGTTTGTTGTAACTTGCTACATTTCATGCAAGCATTCCCTTAGCAAACCCTCAAAAATATGCTTTATAATTCAAATATTATATGTTATATTCCATCCTATTTACATACTGATTAATGACACAATGAATGCAAAGCTGTTAGCATACTGTCTGGCACATGAAAAAATGCTCAATTTTAATTGCTTTTCACTGATACCATAATAGGATTTGGCTGATAATTGGCAGTTATTTTAGAAATCTGTGCAATCTATTAGAACAGAAATCTTTTCCTTTGTTTTTGACCTTGTAATGTTGGCATTGTTCTTATTTACAGGGGTTACATATTGGGAAAGTCAAAGGAAATTCCATGTGGGACGCTTGGTGACAAGTATTGGGTGTAGTGGAGTTCATCTGGGTCTCTTCCATGCTCATGGGTAAGAGCAGAATGTCACAAAATGCCAGGAAGCAGGGAAATGAGCACCAGCTGAGTTCCCAAAGATGACATTGGAATGAGGAATGAGGGTGCATTTGCTGACACTTCTGATCTTTCCTGTTGGACGTTTGCATATTTGGTATGTGGGTAACTATAGTAGTGGGATGATAGGAAGGAATTATGAAACAGATCATCCAAATTTATTATAACTTTATTCAAAGTTTCTCTCTTTGAGGTAAAGCTTCTCTCTGTGATAGTTCTTAACTACCAAACCACCAGTGAATGTCATGAGCTTAGACTGACCTCAACCTTCCCTACATTTCCTTGTGATCCAGAAACTCACCTCCAGTGGAGGATTTGCTGAAGGGTGGGGTGCTGGTGGCAGCAAGCATTTGTTCATTAAGAGATCCAGAACATGTTATTCTGAAGTTGCAGAAAGAGCTTGCAATTTAGAGTCATACTTCTTTGAAGTTTAAGGCTTGCATTCACCATTAACAGCTCTTTGCCCTTAGATACATTTACCTCTGGAAGTTTATCAAACAGGAAGATAGTGGTATCAGAATGCTGGCCAGTCTTAGTTCCCTTGACCAATAAAAGGAAATAGAGTTTGAGGAGGAAGAAAGTAGTTTAATTTGTTGACAAATTGAAGAAGGCAAAAGACTAGTTTCTGAAAGATAACTATCCTACTTTTGGCAGAGGGCTCAGGTGTTTATCTAGATTTACAAGGGAGCAGAAGGGGGGAGTAGGCAAGGGTTAGCATGTCCATTCTTGCGACACCAGCATCTGGTAACTGTTAAACACCATTTCTATCATTAACTGGTGGTCAGCGATTCTCTTATCTTTGTAATGAAGCTCTTTTCCCTTGGAATGTAAAAAAAGCAGGGTGAATTAAGCCTAGATTGAAAATAGAGGAAAAGAGAGAGCTTATCTGGTGGGACAGACAGAGACAAACACTTGGTGGTTGTATCAGTAATTCTGCTTTCATTACAGCAAGCATTAGCTTTGGTCAGCAAGGGGTCACACAGATAACAGTGGCCCCATTAGGCTGTCCGGCACAACCTAGGTGTGCAGAGGGCCCCAACACCTGGGTTTGTGTAATTACACCCCATGTTTGTGTAATGACGGTGTCATCTAGCAGGGCATTGCATCTAACTTCTCCATCCCCATCATTAAAAATGTTTATGAACCATCACACATTTCATACTACAGAAATGGTTGCGTCGGCATGAGTGCCCACACAGCTCCCCAGAGAAGATGCTGCCTGCATCCAGCAATCAATGTACTGAATAAACTGGATGAGATAACAATCCTCAGCAATCCACCAGTTTCCTGAGTACCCCAAATAAGAACCTAGAGAAGCATATAACATAATTTCTTTTAAATCTGTTAATTACCTTCTCTCATTAATTTCCCAGTGTTAAACATTAGAATTAAAACTAGAGATTCACCAAATGTTTACAATGACTCAGTCTGGTCATTCATTAATTAAGAAAATAAAATTGAGGCTGGGCATGGTGGCACATGCCTGTAAGCAGCAGCCTAGGAAGCAGCGGCCAGATATCATGGTTGGAGTCCCGCTGGGGGTACATAGCGAGACCTAGTTCCAAAAAAATATAGCTGGGTATGGTGGCGCGCACCTGTAATCCCAGATACCTGGGAAACAGAGGCTGGGGATTGCTTGAGTCTGTGGTACCCCGGGCAACATAAGCCTGAGGTTCTACAGGCAAAACTAGTGAGATCTAGTCAGTCTCAAAAAAAAAAAAAAAAAAAAAAAAAAAAAAAAAAAAAAAAAAAAAAAAAAAAAAAAAAAAAAAAAAAAAAAAAAAAAAAAAAAAAAAAAAAAAAAAAAAAAAAAAAAAAAAAAAAAAAAAAAAAAAAAAAAAAAAAAAAAAAAAAAAAAAAAAAAAAAAAAAAAAAAAAGGAAAGAAAGAAAGAAAGAAAGAAAGAAAGAAAGAAAGAAAGAAAGAAAGAAAGAAAGAAAGAAAGAAAGAAAGAAAGAAAGAAAGAAAGAAAGAAAGAAAGAACAAAGCTGCAAATTTTAGCAACTATTCAAAAATATGATTCTTAGGAATATGGTAGGATCTGTCAATCTAAGTCTTTTAAGTTTTCCTCTAGCAAGTATGGGCAAGATTGCTAAATATTGTTCAAACTTGATAGAGTGTGCTACCCCCCTCCCCAATTGTCTCCTGTTTAAGATTGCAGATTTCAAAGACAGATGCTAAAATGTGAAAATGACCTTAGTTAAAATTTCCCTTCAGGGAGATGCAGGGGGAGAAAAAAGTAAAATGGTCAAGGTGAAATGGGTTTCCTGAAAGGCGGGAAATCAGGATATATAAAGGGTGTGCAAACAAGAGAGGGATTCGGATTCAAATTCTGATTCAGAGGCAATATGGAGATCAGATAGAGAGAGAGGTTCAATGGAGGAGAGATGGGAATTGGCCATCTTGTAAAGATATGAGCCATGTGGACATAGCCAAGCCTGGGGGCCTACAGCCTTTGACGGGCCCAGGCTGGCAGCATGTGTGCTAAATGCAGTTAAGGAGTTTGCAGATTTAAACTCCGTGTTAAAGTTTGTTTTGCTGAGTTTAACTTGGGTCTGCAAGAGGCCGTGCAAAACAAGCTTAAAAAAAAAAGTAAACTTAGGCCGGGCACAGTAGCTCGTGCTTGTAAGCTTCATTCACCCTATGAAGCGGTCGGGGCTAGGGATCGTGGTTTTAGCCCCGCCTGGGGCCCGTAGCGAGACCTAGTTCCAAAAAAAAAAAAATAGCTGGGAGTGGTGACGCGCGCCTGTCATCCCAGCTACCTGGGAAGCTGAGGCTGGGGATTGCTTGAGTCTGTGGTACCCCGGGCAACGAGAGCCTGCGGTTCCACAGGCAAAAATAGCAAGACCTAGTCTCAAAAATAAAAGTAAACTTGCCTGGGTCCTGTACCATAAAGTTCCTACTACCTGAAGATGACAAGAAAAAGGAAGCATAGAAGACAAGGAGGAGCACGCCAAAGGAGCGCTCCTACCAAAAGAGTCTTCAAACACGTGGAGAGGAACTCTGACTGGATAATTTTGGTAAGATGATCAGGACTAAAAAACTAAGGATTTCTAGGCAATCTGGGAAAGGATTTTAAACAATGCTGATAAAGGTTTTAGACAATGTTAAATTTTTAGAACTGGCAGCTAAAAAGCAGCCTGTTTGTAGCCAGCTTCAGAAAGAGAAGCAGGCCTGTATGGTGTTTAAGTCACCAAGTGAAAAAGTCTTCGTTATACCCACTTTCAAACTGATTCTTTAACCTATTAAAAGATTTGAGAGGCTATACCCTAGTTTCCTTGCAGTAGGTAATCTGAGTTGTTAGCAGCCAAGACCATGGTTTATGAACCTGTTGTCAACTTTAAATAAGTGTTTTATATATATTTTGCACAATAAAAAGATAAATTTCATAAATGAAGCATTTTTCCCCTTCTTTAGTCTTGGGGAATTTTTTTTTTAAATGAGGAGATGAAGACAGAGAGACTTTTGTTTTTATTAATATAGTGACATTTTTGTCTGTGAATATTCTAATCACTGAGATATATGAGTGTGGTGACAATGTA
Source organism: Uropsilus gracilis (assembly GCA_004024945.1). Lineage (NCBI taxonomy): Eukaryota > Metazoa > Chordata > Mammalia > Eulipotyphla > Talpidae > Uropsilus > Uropsilus gracilis. The sequence goes on along the minus strand of PVHY01008468.1, from coordinate 35,696 downwards.
AATTTGCCTGATTTAACAACGAAGAGTAAGCCAACTTTCAGCATATGTGAGAGTCAGTTGCCTAAGATTTTTTTTTAAAACATATGCTTTCACTTTCTATCTGTTCTATCTTGGAAGATGTCACATTCTTTGTAAAGAGCATGAATAAAATATGAGGTGTGGTGTGTTTCCATCTCTATAGAATATATAGATTTTACATAGAAAATTAGCTCTAAAATTATTAGTATCTCTGTTAAGCAAGAATCATTTTTCATGGAAAGAAAACTAATGTTTCTTTCATAATAAGCTATACTTTACAAGGTCTGTGACACTTTCCAAAGAATTTTCCTTCCAGCATGAATTGTCTTTGTTCTTTTTAATTACACAATAAATAGAACGATGCAAAAGAAGTCATTAATTTAAAAATACAAGGCAATATAAAAGGCTTTTGTTTTCCCTTGCTTTGAGGAAATTCAATATAGTGTTTTAACCAGGTTGGCAGGAGTGCCCATAGAGAGAAAAGGAGGCCCCCTTGCCCCAGTTTCAAGTGTTTAAAACTGAGCTTGCATTCTAGGTCATCCACATTGTGTGGCAGACGCTCTTGACTTTGACTATTTTACATAAATAAAGAGGACCCTTTTTGTTAAGGAAGTTTTTCCAAATACATATGCAAAATTAAAAAAAAAAGATGGAAGCAATTCATAGCACACTGTGACGTCATACTGCTTGTGCAAATTTTTCACATCTGGAAACAGAATTCTAGGAGCTCAGGTCTCAATTGGCAATGACACCATAAGAGGGAAAAACACACAGAATCATAATTTCATTGTGTTTCCTATTGTTGGAGAGGAGAAGGCATTTTATCCTGTCCTTCTGGGTGTTCTCAGGCTGGTCAAGTGATCAAATTAACATTAGACAGAATAGAAGGAGGGAAAAAAATATTTTAGTTACATACCTATGGAGAATGAATCTACATAGATTCCAAGAACAATGAGACAAATTAGGAGGCAGGGTATATATCTTGAACTAAGCAATGGGCTAGGAACATGGGGTCTCAAAGAAGCAGAGGGGGACTCACAGAATGAGAAGTGGGTGACTCCTCTGATGAAGACCAGATGTTTTGTAAGGACATGTTCCCCCTGCCATATAGAGAGCTTTCTCCAGTAAAGAGATTATTCCTGATAAAAATCTTAATTCTGGATTATTCCCAACTTTTACACTTCCTGGTACCTAAGGGAATACTAAAAATTACTTGTGAGTCTGCAGGGTCACCACTGACTGAACTCAAAGTAATCCATAATCCAAAGTGGGAGGCCCTGTTACGAATATCAGGGGAGTCTGTCACCTTTGTAAATGTCACACAGATTGCCTCTCCAAAACTGACTCACTATCAAATGACTCATCATCCTGGCTATAACTCTAATACATATCTATACAATCACAAAAGAGCTAGAAAATTGTGGTAATTAAGAACAGAATAGGCTGGGCATGGTGGTGCATGCCTGTAGGTGGCAGCCTAGGAAGCCACAGCCGGGGTCAAGGATCATGGTTCGAGTCCCACCAGGGTCCCATAGCTAGACCTGGTCCCCAAAAAAGCTGGGTGTGGTGGCATGGACCTGTAATCCCAGCTACCTGGGAAGCTGAGGCTGGGGATTGCTTGAGTCCGTGGTGCCCCGGGCAACGTGAGCCTGCCGTTCCACGGGCAAAAATAGCAAGATCTAGTCTCAAAAAAAAAAAAAAAAAAAGGAAAAGAAAAGAAAACAGAATAGCTTGATTCTAAAAATACAGGAAATAGCATCTATGTTTTTGTATATGAATTGAATCCGAAAATGTTGATCACCCAAGTTATTGTGAAAATCACAGCAAGCTAATGTGGTGCAGGTGGTTATTCACAATTATCTTTCCAACAGAGTAGAATGGAAACATGTCAGGTGAGTATTTAATAACACAAGATATTTTCTCTCAGATAAAGCTATCAGAGGTTCTTACTGCTCCAACACCAGAGGAGTCAGTGGTTCATCAGGTGTAATAACATGCACTTCTTAGTCTGTTATAAAATAGAGAAAAAACACATAGAACATCACAAGAAAAGAGAGCTTTTCTTTTAAATAGGAGAAAACATTAAACATGAACATATAGGGGTCAGGCACAGTAGTGCATGCTTGTAAGTGACAGCCTAGGAAGTCGCTGGCCAGAACCAGGGATCAAGGTTCCAGTCCCGCCTGGGGCACATAGCGAGACCTAGTTCCAAACAAGCGGGTGTGGTGGTGCACGCCGGTAATCCCAGATACCTGGGAAGCTGAGGCTGGGGATTGCTGTTGTCTGTGGTACCCCGGGCAACGTAAGCCTGTGATTCCATGGGTAAAAATAGCGAGACCTAGTCTCAAAAAACACCAAAACCAAACAAACAAACAAACAAAGCATGAACATATAGGACTTCCAGCAGCCATCCTGAAACTCTCATTCTTTTGTTTAATAATGTTAAACAAAAAGCATATTGCCATAGATCCTTAAGCTATTCATTCCCTTGATGGAAATGCTGCAGACTTAAAAGCAACATGTAACACAGCTGAAAAGAAGCAGAATAAATCCCTTTTAAAAAATAACATTCATTTATAACATATATTTCAAATATACATGCTTTTAAGTTAACATCTTTCTGTACTACATTATGTTTGCCACCAGAATTCTGGTTTCCATTCATTACCATACAACTGGTCTATTTTAGCCCGATTTACACTTTCCCTACTGTCCAGCTCTGGTAACCACTTATTATTTCTTAGAGTCTAAAAGCTTGTTTTTGTTTCAGTTTGCTCATTTGTTTCTTTATCTACCATATACTAGTGAAATCATATGGTGTTTGCCTTTCTCCATCTAACCTCTTTCATTAGCATAATACCTCTAGTTCCACTGATGTCATTGCAAATGGCAGGATTTTCTTTCTTTCTTTTTTTTTTTAATAGTGTAGTAGTTAACCAGGCAGAGTGGCGGGTGCCTGTAAGTGCCAACTTATGGAGCATGGCTGGGACTGGGAATTGCAGTTCGAGAGCAACATAGCAAGACCTAGTCCCAAAAAAATAGCTGTGCGTGGTAGCGTGAGCCTGTAATCTCAGCTACCTTGGAAGCTGAGGCTGAGTATCGCTTGAGTCTGCAGTACCCCTGGCAACGTGAGCCTGCGGTTCCCTGGACAAAAAAGCGAGACCTAGTCTCAAAAAAAAGTCTTGGTATATTGTGCCAATGGAGTCATGTCTTGAATAGTACTTGATGTGGTAGACATAGAGTGAACTACTACACTGTTTTGTTTTGTTTTTGAGACTAGGTCTCACTATTTTTGCCCGGGGTACCACAGACTCAAGCGATCCCCAGTCTCAGGCTCCCAGGAAGCTGGGATTACAGGCAAGCGCCACCAAGCCGAGCTATTTTTTGGGACTAGACCTCGCTATGTTGGCTGGGGCGGGACTCGAACCGGCGGACTCAAGCAACCTAGTCCCGGTCTCGCTCCATAGGCTGTGATTAAAGGCATGCACCACGGTGCCCGGCCCAATTTTTATTTTTTAACAATGAAAGACACTCCAGCCTTTCAGGTACCAAAGAACTACCACTGCAAACCTTGATTTTAAAATCCTATATTTATATTTTCTAGGTATATACATCACCTTTTCTGTACTCATTTGCATTAGTCATCTTGCAAAAGTATCAGGACATCGAAATTCCTGCTACATATGGTTGTGAAGGAAATTTGAAGGAAAAAAATAGTCCTAAAAATACATGTTTTTTTTTCCCGTTGAAAAGTGTGCTTAGTGCATGATTTTTTTTATGCATCCTCTAGATAAGTTTTTAATAAATATGGTTTTATTTTCCTTTAGTGACTCCAATATCTGGGCTATTATGTTTCTTATTAATATTGTACTAAGGGAATTCTTTTGATAAAAATTTTCTGATTATGACTAAATGATTTAAATTTACTCCATATATGTAATAGGGTAATATGAACTATATATAAAAGCAATTACTATAAATTGTTTTTGATTGCTATTAACATTCATCTTAAATTGAAAATGAACACATAATGTTTTCTACCTATAACTCAAATAAAGTTTGTAATAAACAAAGAACTAGCTGGAAGATCTTAACATCATATGCCTGCTTTAGATCAAGACCCAAAGCAACCTGCAAAGATTTCATCCCCCTCCCTGCAAATGCTTCTGTCTGCCAGAAGAGGGCACCATGTGAGCGCTGGGCAGAGATAGCCAAGGGTTTATGAACTACATCTGCTTCTGGTTCTGGGTTTTTCTTTGAAGAAGTAATCTAGTCCCTGTGGGCATGAGTGGAGATGGGGTGTGGGAGGATGGAAAGGATTGCTACAGCGATTCTGTGGAACTTCAAGCCTTTAATGAAATCCTGGTCATTTCAACATCCAAAGGAGCCCGAGTTCAGACTTAGCACAATTGGAAATTCAGGCTGTAATTATAATTCAATAATTGTTTTTTAGAGGTTGCTGACAAAATGAACAGTGAGTAGGTGAAGGACTTTTGGCTTGAAGCAGTCAGTCCAAGCAGCAAAAATCACATCCAGTCTGGGAGTCAAGAGATCTTGTTCTGTACTGAGTTTTAGCAATTCCTGTGTAACTTCATACAGACCCACAGGGGATACCATGTTTACACACATTAAAAAAATTGGTTTGTCTTTTTTTCACACATGCTAATTACAAAGATGATGTAGTATTTTACTTTGTTGTTATAATTATAAAAGCATGTATTTCTATCATTTAAATATTCGTTAAATAATGGTTTAGAAGAATATACTGTACTTTTCATATATACTACATATAAAAATTTAACTCCAGTTAACATTCTTTTTAACAATGCAGTGTCAACATAATTCAAATTAATCTAACAAAAGACAGAAAGCAATGGTTGAGGTTATTGCAGAAATTTGCAAGGCTGTGCATATTTGATTCAATCTTCCTTTGAGACTCTCCTAAAAGTAGGTACAAAATGCCTCAAAATAAAAATGCCTAGTTCTCTGAAGGCAGAATTTTATTTGGTGGGGGTGAGGATGAGGTGGGGAGAGGATTGTACAATGTTGAATTGCTCAAGCTAATAGAGAAAGAATGTGTGAAAAGGCTCACACATGGCAAATCGTCTGGTTTTCTGATTTCTAATAACATTACAAGTGATGGCTGCAATTAAAGTAGCTTTCTCTAGCTTCTAAATCCAATCTGAAAGAGGACCATCTCCAGTCCAGATTCACCATATTGTCAAGTCCATAATGCTGTTCCAAAAATGCAATGTACGCTTATATAGATATGGACTGTGAATCTTATAGAGAGGCTGAGAGGGAGACAGAAGTAGGGAGGAAGGGAGAAGAGGAGGGAGGGAGAGTATTTGCACTATACAGAGCAAATCTTCATATACATTTTCTTTAACACACACCCACCCTTTCTCCAAATGTCAGTTGCTCTAATTTCTTTAGTCATTGTCCTTAAAACACTCATCATTCTGGCCTCCTTTCTCAGTTCTCTTGCTTTTCATTCTTTTTCTTTCTCTGGCTCTACTTCTGCAGAATAATTCTGCTCTCTTCAGTGTTGCAACTTTTCATTTCCTCTCTCAACCAAAGATGGCCCTTGGAAAGTGAAGGAAAGTGCAAAGACTGTAAGAAGTGATGGGAATTGTATAATGCCAAAAGAGAAGAGAAAGAACAGGAAAGAAACAAACTACTTCTACAGAGATAACTTTGCAAAATGATGTTTGCTTTGATTAGATATAACATAAAGTTGACATTAACTGGTTGAAGTACATTATCAAAATCATAAATAGTAGAATTAGAAACTCTTTGATCTGAAAGGGATCAAAAAGTCCAAATCCCACATATTACACATCAGACAGCTGAGTTTCACCAGGTTGCTGGATTTTCCAAGCTCCCCTATGAGTCAGAGCTGGGTTCAGAATCCAGGTTCTCTAAACCTGACTTGCTTTGTCCATGACAGATTACTGTCCTGAACTGTATTTTCAGCTATATTTTTTGCATTGTGATGAACTCTTAACACGAGAAAAACCAGATCTTAAAACAGAAATGGAATATTCTTATTTTTCTCCCCCCCCGTGACTATAGAAAAACTTGTACCTACACAGAGAAACCATAATATAAAATAAAATATTTATTAACTGCCATACTTTTTCATCTAAATGATATATATAAGTGCCCTTTTTGTAAAGTAGCTATATCTTTTGTAAAGTATTTATACATACACATTCTTATAAAGAGCAATTTTTTGCTGGGCGTGGTGGCGGGCACCTGTAGTCCAAGCGCTGGGAGGCAAGAGGCCTGGGATCACCTGAGTCGGCAGGTTCAAGACTATGCTGGGCAGCATAGTGAGACCAGGTCTCAAAAAAGCAGCTGGGTGCAGTGACAGGTGCCTGTAATCCAACCTACTTGGGAGACTGAGGCTGGGGATCGCTTGAGTACATAGGATCGGGACTACACTGGGCAACATAGCAAGACCTAGGTTCAAAAATAAATAAATAAGTGGCAATTTTTACAAATATTGTGAAAGCCATAAGTAACATCTCACAAATTAAGATAAACTATAACTACAAAATTTTAAAATTGAGATGGAAAATACCACCTCCATTTCTTTAATAAATATAAAGAAGTCTTCTTTTCCTCCTTTACCATCTATGATGGTATTCAAAGACCAAATCTACCCTTCTTGAGAAACATGAAGCTCTGACTAGAGCATATTTTTCAGGACTGCCACTAACAGTACAAAGATGAGGGACTTCTGAAGCACTGCAGTCTAGTATATACCTAGTCTTAGTCATTCTCATTCTCTGAGGCCATCCCACCCATCAGAATGCTCTGCTTCTCTCTTGCATCTTCTAAGTCACATTTGAAGTGTTCTTTTCCAAACAGAGAAAAAAAAGCCTACTTCAACAATACCTCTACTTAATGAAACACAATAAATTTCTTATCAAAATAATGCAACACAGAAGCACTTAATTTGATTTTTCTGGCAGCATACCTAAGATATTCATGGAAATGAATAATTGTTGGAAATATTCTATCATAACTGCAAAAAGTATGATGATCACTCCCCTTGTCTGCAAAAAGAGGGTAGAAAACTTTATCTGCTCCAGGAAGAGTACTACCATCTATAAATTGAGAGACTCAGTCTAGGATGGCATCAAGGGTTTTGGTATAATTGACAAGTTAAAAAAAATCTTTTATGCAAAAATACTCAAGTGTCATTGTCTAGAAACAAAACTGACAGCCCTTGAAACTATATAACCTTAGTTTGTTTTAAATAAAGAAACCTTGTGATAAACTATCTGCATTTAAGTATAAAAGGGAAATGCTAACAATTTTTACTTATCACATTGGCAAGGATTTTATTATTGGCAAAGAGATTAAAAGCTAATTCCCCATGTTAGTAAAGACACTGAGAAATTTGTTCTCTCATACGTTGGTAGGAATGTCAATTGACATAAGTTGCTCAAAGGCAATTTGGCAGTGGATATCAAAACTCTAAAAGTAGAAACTAGTCATGACTTTGACTCAACAATTTTGACTTTAAGAATTTGCTTATGAAATCAATTTAGAGTTAGGCAAAAATAGGTGATTTATCACAGGCTGCATGTTTCTCTGTAAGTTCTTTGTCACGAGTATTAACAAACTCAATAGTCTTCTCACTTGGCTGTGTCCCACATAAACCAGACACATGTTTTGTAGAAGAGAAATTTATTATCTGAGCACACAGTGGAGACAAAGAATGTGAATTTCTCTGTAGACAATCCCAAAGTAAGGACTGGAAAAGGTCTTAGAGAATAGGAGGACAAAAGGGAGACAAAGGTGTTTTTAGGGACTGATACTGGAGTTACTGTCTTACCCACTTATTTCCTGGACTTCTAAAATCCTGGTTTTGACAACACAAGCATCTTGGCAGCAAACATTTTCACAGTAAAACTAACTGGTAACAAGGCAAATTTGTCACAAAAGAGAAAAAGAAAACATGTTAAAACGAATTAGGTTTCAAGTTTTGTTACAACTGTTCTTGTACTCCCATTTTATATTATATCTTTTAGTTTTCATGATGATCTTAAGCTACAGTGATGAATGCCTGTCTTAAAATAGTGGACAGTAACTATATGTATTGACTTGAGAGAAAATACTCCAACAACACTTACTTAAAGTGTGAAACAAGAGTGTAAGTCAGACTGAATATTGTATTAGAAAAATGAAAACATGCCAGTTTGCATATACTTCAGTGAACAGCCATCCCTCCCTCCAACCAAAATTGTGGTAAATATAAATATACTAATTCACAACAGACTTTGAGCTCATTATTAAATGAATTACTGAATTATAGTTTGGCATTAGATCCTGAATTCCTTATTCTCCACTTTTTTCCTGATAAAATTACCTAATAACAAAAAGTTATATGTGAAATGCTGAAGATAAAATCCTTAGGGAAAACTGCCCATTTGGTTTTATCACTAACATATTTTAAATAACAAAAGTTGAAGAGTACTTGTATGCCCAACAACAGAAGATTGGTTAACTAGTATAATAAAAGCATAAGATGGAATACTAGGAAACTACTAAAATATTGTTAAATAAGATGTTTATGATGTGTTTTAAGGAAAGAGAGCTCTGGCATGGTGGCACGTGCCTTTAATCACAGCCTATGGAGCGAGGCCAGGACTAGGAACTGCTTGAGTCTGCGGGTTCAAGATCCACCCAGGCAAAAATAGCTGTGCGTGGGTGCACATGCCTGAAATCCCAGCTACCTGGGAAGCTGAGGCTGGGGATCACTTGAATCTGTGATACCCCGGGCAACATGAGTTTGTGGTTCCCAAGGCAAAATAGTGAGAACCTAGTCTCAAAAAAAAAAAAAAAAAAAAAAAAAAAAAAAAAAAAAAAAAAAAAAAAAAAAAAAAAAAAAAAAAAGAAAGAAAGAAAAGAAAAGAAAAATATACAAGCTAAAATCCATAAATATACATTCTTAAACCATAAATGATGTTTTAAAAAAACTTCCCAATCATTCTCCTTGAATGATAACAAAATAGATGACATTTGTCTCCTTGTCTGTATTTATCTATATTTTCTGCATGCACCTTTGTAATCAAGAAAAGACCTATTTCTTCTTTTAAAAGCCAGACCTTTGTCACTTGACTATTCAAATGTGATAAGGATATTTATTTAGGAGAAAATCTGCAACAGGGCTGCAATTGTGTTCCATCCTACTTGCTGCTACAGATGCGTGCAAACCATTTGTCACCCTTGGCTCCAAAGCTCAGCACAGTTTCCTTTCCTTTCACAGCCTGCAATTCAAGGAGGAGGGCCTCAGTGGACTGGGCCAAAGCCACCAGGCCATCCAAAATCCAGCTAGAGGAACAGAAAGGCCAATTCCCCACTAACAGGCAGATGGTGAACCATCCTCTTGGCTCATGTAAATCCAGCCATATTGGTGCAACACAGTTGAAAAAAGGCAAGCAAGTTCTCCCAGGCTGGGAAAAATTTGTCCTCTCTCCAAGGAGTGTTGTTCGACCGCCAGCTGGCATGTCCTGCCATCCCCTTAGACTGTTTTAAGGGTGGAGGATGATTGACAATATAAGGACTTACACTGGAAATGAGAGCATCTTAGCTGATAGGGAAGCAGGTTTTGAAACCCATGGAAACACTGTTAGGTGGTGATAAACTTACCTGAAACAAACTTTCATATGATAACAAAATGGAAAGATCTTTGGATTAGGAATTAGGAGTCTTGGGTGTTAGTTATGTCTCCTTTTCTTTCCTCTTTGAATTTCAGATTCTTCTATAAAATAGTGGTGGGTAAGGAGCAGATAAATTAAATGCACTGCAAAGTTGTGACTAGACTTTATTATGATTTATAATGCAGTTAAACAATATACATTTCATTCAATAAAAATTCACCCATTGTTTAGTATTCTTGGCAAGGAAGAGTCAGGGTAAATAATACATTTCACCCACCCATATTCTAAATGGCCAATTATTCAATACTATATCATTTATTTAAGGGAATGTATTTCACCAAGATTGAATTTTCTCTCTTGCCAATAAAGTTTCCTATCTATTGATGAATAATGCTTGGATTACTAAGAGACATTATAGGTTTGGGTTAAAAGCCAGACAAAGAATTAAAGAATGCCAGTTTAACATGAGATTCATCTTTCCTTAATTAGATGACCTTAGAAAAACTAAATTCTTGCAGTTTTAGTAGTTTTCTCATTTTAAAATGGAAATACTGATAGTACCTATGTACTAATAGTATGTAAGTATCCAAAGCTACCCCAGGACCCAAACTGTTAAGGTACACCATGTAATAGGGTTCAACCATTCACAAGTGCAAAGACAAAAAATAGATTCAAATGACAGCAAACTGAAAATCATCCATCACTTGCTGGATAAATACCCAGTAAACAGGCTCTGCCCAACGGAGGCTGTCTGAGGTCTAAAAACTTGCCACAGATCTAAACACTTTATGGCAAGGAACCACAAGAAAAGGGGTAGGCAATTTCCAGAGAGCTGGGGCAGAAAGAGAGACCTGAAATCAAAAGCACCATATAACCCACCGTGAAGTCAAGATAACAGCTGTTCCTGTGTCTGTGTCACTCAACCCCATTGTCCCTTCTTCAAGTGTCTCTCCTCTAGAAATCGCCTCCTCTTTTGTCCCAGCTCCCTTTATTTATCCCCTTCACTCCTTCCAGCTACCCCTATTCAGGTCATGAATTGCAGGAGCAGATCAATGGGGGTGACATGTAATAGGGAGGGGGGCAAAAATAGTACCCATTCTAAGCCCCTGTTACCGTGATCCTTCTCCCACAGGAATGCATTCTTTAACACCAACATCCTAGGGTAATTAAAGGGAGCAAATGACTGAGAATGACTTTTCAGTAAATCATTGTTATTTGTTTTAAATATAAGAAATATAAAAATATTTGCCGGGCATGGTGGTGCGTGCCTGTAAGTGACAACTTACGGAGTTGCAGCTAGGACTGGGGATCGCAGTTCGAGACCTGCCCGGGGCAACACAATGAGACCTAGTTCCAAAAAAATAGCTGGATATGGTAGTGTGAGCCTGTAATCCTGGCTACCTGGGAAGCTGAGGCTGGGAATTGCTTGAGTCCGTGGTAACCCAGGCTACGTGAGCCTGTGGTTCCCGGGAAAAATAATGAGACCTAGTCTCAAAAAAAAAAAAAAAAAAAAAAGAAATATAAAAATATTTAATAGGTTTAAACATGTAATCTTAAACTTTAGATTAAAAGGCAGCTTAGAAATAATTTCAATTTTCTCATTGTAATTAAGGAAATGATGACTCAAAGAGGTTGAATAGGGCCCAGGAACCCCTAAGAGCTATTTTATTCTCTTTATATATCCCAGTAATTAATTAGGATATGTAATGTGCTTTTCTGAGAAACTCAAAAAAACTGTTTTCCTAAACGATGTGCAAATTATTTCTATGACTTCTTTTATTTTGAATCATCTATTTGATGCTTACTAAAATTTGACTACTCTTTCAGAAAGGCTTTCCAAAAAGAATATGGCACTTTAGCTAAATAGCCTAATCGATCCTTGTCCCAGCTTCTTCCCTAAGTCCATGGTGATTGCTTCAAATAGACTTAAAATCTCCCTCTCTGTGTCTACATGCCATGAGGCCTTCCCTGCCCCCCCCCCTTGCCCCTAGCCTTCGTAGTCACTTGTTGCTATAGAAAAAATAATTTGTAATTAAAAAAATGCTACTTGGAGTTTAGGCAAGACAATTTGCAGCAGCAGTAACTTCAATCAGACTTCAACCAAGACTCTGGAAATGCAGCAGTGACTGAAAATCAGTATCATAGAAAAAAAGGGAATGCAGAGAAAATAGAGCAGAAGCAAACTAAAATTTGTTCTGTGCTCTCCATGTGTCCAGGGTCTCACTAAGGCTCACAATAATTATATAAGTTAGATATTATTATCCCTTTCACAGATTAAAAATAAAATCTAAATAAGGGTCAGAGAGCAACCTGCCTAGAGTCACACAGCCAGGAAATGATGGTGTTGGAATTTGAATCCAGGCCAGCCTATTTTCAAAGTCTTTACAGTAAACTACCCATATTCTTTCCCACCCATGTGCGTTCTTAATGGCATTCAATAAATAGATTACCTTGACACAAGAAAAGAGAAACAAGTGATTTCTGCACAAATTTAGAGAAGAAATTTGATTCTCAATTCACTGAAATTGTGTCAAATGTCTAGTAGCTATTACCAAGGCATTGCATTTTAATCACTAAGACTTATCACAAGTATAGTGACACTTTAGCCCTTTCTAATATAACTTTCTTGAATTATGTATTATGATTATTGTATCTGAAGAAGAGGTAAGAGGATGAGACAAAGGAATGGATGAGACAAAGGAAGAACTGTATACATTCCATTTCTATAAGAACTTTTCTTTAAATTCAATATCCTTGTAATTGAATGAGTTGTTGTTTGTGGTATTATTCAATTAAAAATCCAGGAGGCTAATTAAAAAAGCAAACTGTTTATTTGAGATCAAAGAATTTCAATTCAGGGAAAACATGCTGGGGTAGAAACCCAAAATGTATCCCAAAGAGGGACAAAAGTCAGGGATTTTTATAGAGAGTAAATGAATAATGCATTAATGGATGAGAGAATGGTCAGGTCAGGGGTCACAAGGTCAAAGTTCATGTTTATCAGGTTTTTTTTAACATAATAGGTTGGTTCTTGCTGGTTTCTTGGAATCTTGGTGGTTTTGTCCAGTGTGCTCTCATATGACTGACCCAGATCCATTTAAAAATGGATCCTCTTATGTCAACTTTTCATAACGTTTCTGAGGGTAAAGGTTTTGTGTTCTCCTTCACCTCCCTCCTCTGGCTTTTTTTCAAATCATTTTTCAGTCTACTTACAGTCCAGAACAGATGTAGATATTGGCCTGTTCCCAGAATCTTGCTGCTAACTCATGACTCCACCATTCCCCATGGACTGAATAATGCTGGAGCAGAAATGACTTCAACCCACAGCAGAATCTGTTGTTGCCAATCCAATTTAAGCCCAAAGGAATCAATTCTATTTTCAGCATTTTTTCTATGTACAGTTCATGCTGAGACTGTATAGTACATCACATTTTGATGATTTATAGAGTACATCTTAAGGCCTCTCTCTCCCTCATTGCCCCAACATTCTCATTTGTCAATTCCCAACACTAGAAGGATAACAAATGGAACAAGATTTTCAGAAAAATCTGAAATAAGTAGATTAATAGAAACTCAATGAGACATTCAAATGGATCTTATCTTAAAAAATAGCTGCAAATAATTTAAAACAAGAAAAAAGTTAGAGCTTATGATCTGGAAGATTAATACAACATAACTTTGCGTTACTCATATGTAGTAATATCAACCCTATCATTTCCCCATCACTAACGGGTACAGGAAACTGAACTGTGTTAAAAAACAGCAGATGAAAAAAGGAAGAAACTGTCAGTAACTTGGTCCTTTATTACAGCAAAACTATTTAGAAAACCCAAGTTTAAAAAGCTACAACATGAACATGCAACAAATAGCAAGAACAGAGAAGAACCCAAAATAATTATGCTAGCCTTCAACTGCAGAAACATTTGGAGGACATTCACCATAGAAAGCCTTAACTGGAGGCAACTGAATGTCTTCATTACAGATGAAGTAGAAGTACCAAGTGATATCCTGGCAGGAAATTTGGGGCCTCAACTAACCTATGTCTATTTAGTGTTCCCTTTCTCTTGCCTCAGAATATTTAGATTCTCTGAGCTATAACATCCCCCCAAAATGGGTTTACTGAACTCATTCACTTATTCATTCACCAAGAATTTGTTGATTGTCTACTGGGCACAGGCATTCTCAGAGGCACTGGAATAGAGTGTTGAATAAGAAGACAATTCCTTATTATGAAAGCTTCATTGCAAAGGCTTTATTTTCATGCTCCCATCAGGCACATGTTAAGCATGTGATCTGTTTCATCAGTGTAGAAATTGAACCCTCACTAGTAGTATTTCGAGTAGATGTGTTTTTCTGCTGCTGATTTTATTTTCTCCAAGGGATCTTTGCTGATGTTAGCCATAAGACATATTATATTAGATAGTAGTGTCACAAAAATGATTAAAGAAGACAATTCAAGTGTTGCAAACTTTAATATTTCATGAAGTGGCTATTTCCATTTAGAAAACAGCAAAATAAGGTTGAAAGTAAGAACTTAGGGGGGATGAAAACGGCAAGGAAAAGAAAAATAGAAAATATCTAGTTGGATGGATTACAGAGCCCATCTCATTAATGGTGAGAAAGAAGAAGGAAGGAAGTGTAGACCTCAGAGTTGCTTTGGCATTGAGGGATTGGTTAACCGGACATTCTGCTTATCAGGTGAAGCAGGTGTGCAGAGATATGAAAGTCATCTGATATTTGATCTTGTGGTTGGTCAATTGCAACCTCTGACAGCAACAACTCTGTGGTGGTACTACAAATTTCTTTCTATGGTACTAAAAATAAGTAATGAAAAATTCTAACTTTTAGAAGGGTCATTGACTGCAATAAAACTGTTCTGAACTTGCCCTACATCAAAATCTCCTCAGAATGAAGACATAGGCCAGGCATGGTGGCAAATGTCTGTAAGCGGCAGCCTAGGAAGCCTAGGAAGCAAGGCCAGGGATCGTTGTTCGAGTCCAACCGGGGGCACATAGGGAGACCTAGTTCCAAAAATATATAGCTGGGCGTGGCAGCGCACACCTGAAATCCCAGCTACCTGGGAAGCTGAGGCTGGGGATCACTTGAATCTGTGGTACCCCAGGCAAAATGAGCCTGCGGTTCCATAGGCAAAAATAGCGAGACCTAGTCTCAAAGGAAAAAAAAAAAGAATGAAGACATAATCCAAAGGGATATACTTTCCCCAGTGGGGCACACAAAGTCTTTGACTTATATAACTCTCAAGAAATAACTTGCCAATTCCTATCAATGTCTGGTGAATTTTGTCAAACTAGCAAGAAGTGAATGAAACGAGTTTAACAGAAAGTCTAAAGCAAATAAAACCAAAGCATTACTGAAGGGGTACAGAATTGTGACTCTAAAACATATCTCTTTGGTATAAGGATTAGTTAAAAAAAAAAAAAAAAGACAAGTACTTCCCTACCTAGCTCTCTGTTGAACTGAAATGTACCCTTCTTATTGAAATGTACCCTTCTTATAGATAAGGCAAGTGAAATTTCCAAGAGGTTTTAAGTGACTTGCTTCAAAACAGAATAAATATTAGGAGGGGAGGTCACTGGGGTTACTAAGTAGTGATGATGGCTAGATTTGACTACATTTCAGTTCCTCATGAGTAAAAAGCTCATGTCCTCCATGGGGAGAGGAGGGTGAGGGAGGAATTTAAAAAATAATAATAAGGAAAATAGCCAAGAGCCCAACTTCAGTTATGAATAACAGGAAGCAGCAGCAAAAACAGGGTGTCACTGTGGCTATTTCAAATGGCAAGAGGTGAGGAACCAGTATGATATGACAAATAATGTATCTAGGAGCACAAGAGACAGAAGTTGGAATTTCAAACTCTGCAAAGCAGTCATGAATGATATGGAGGAAACTGCTCTCCAAGCACCGTGAGTCTAGGAGAGGAAACAGTGACTACATAGCCTGAGAAAAGGGCACAGTAGTCAAAATGAGAAGCACAGTTATATGGGGGAGGGTAAAGGAGGAGGAATAATTTTCCCCCCACACTTTTAGGTTCTTGGCTGAGAACTTTTGTAATAAAAGACAGTTTCGTGGGAGCAAAATGTGTAGAAGTTTAATAACATGTATATCTTCTGTATTCATGGGAAAAATCTAGCAACTCACAAAATGATCCAAATCAACTTAAATAATATCTAAAGACAAAATACGATATGGATCAAAGCTTCCAATGGTTTAATCATCCTTCTATTCCTGATACAGAAGGGGAAGCACTCTTAAAAATGGAGATTTATATAAATTTGTCTTTTAAAGAGATGATTTCTATTTGATTTTCAGAATTTCTCATGTGGGATGTGAGGGCGCTCTGGCCGTGACATCTGTGACCCCATTGATCCCCAGGGTTGATTCGGCTGATCTGGCTGGCTAGGCGGGTGTCCCCTTCCTCCCTCACCGCTCCATGTGCGTCCCTCCCGAACCTGTGCTCTCAGCCTTCCCCAAATAGAGACAGATCATTCTTTGGTCAAGGGTATACAAGTAGCTGCGCTCCCCTGCTAGACCCTCCAAACAAGCTCTCAGAATTTCTCATGTGTCTGTTCTTCAAAAATAGGAAGCTCAAAACAAATCTTATGCCAAAGAGGTATATTTGGGGGATATAGACTCTGCTCTTTAGGAAACAACTGATTAAATCTGTCAGATTGCATAGGTATCACATAGGAAAGATTCTACACTGGCTGTTGAAATATAAATAGCAATTTGTACTTAGACCAGGGGATGAAAACCATTATAACATTTTTACTTAGAGAACAGTAATTGCAAAGATAATGAGTAAAAAGCAAGTAATATGTCTGAAACTTAAACATCAAGTGGGAAAAACAGATGAATGTGAAGAAATAAGTCAGGTTTCAGACACTGTTCTGAAGAAGTCAGAATGTTTTGTCTGTTTAATTTCATTGCAACAAGCCCGGCATAGTGGTGCATGCCTTTAAACACAGCCTAGAGTACTGCTGAGACTAGGAATCTCTTGAGTCCATGGGTTTGAGACCCACCCACGGCAACATAGCAAGACCTAGTCTCAAAAAACAGCTGTGCCTGATGGCATGCACCTGTAATCCCAGCTACCTGGGATGCTGAGGCTGGGGATTGCTTGAGTCTATGATAGGCCGCGCAACATGACCTTGCGGTTCCTTGGGCAAAATAGTGAAACTTAGTCTCAAAAATTAAAAAAAAAAAATTTCATTGCAACAATAACAAAAGTATACCTACATACTCAATACCGAACAATAGGTTCACCTATTATTAACACCTGTCCTATGTGCTTTTTCTCTTTCTCTTTGAGGAACAAACAAGAAAAAAGACGGGGCTTGGGTTTTTGGAGTTGGTGACTGAGTGGTGGAGATTTGGTTGAAACAAACATGATAACAGCACAACAGCTTTCTGATATTGGGTGGTAATTAATGCTTGTGAAGAGGGTCACAACAAGCTGGCCCCAAACATGATTTTTGGCACATGGGTTATTTTGATAACTGTAATCAAGACCCAACAGTTTCAAGAGCAAAATTCTACCTCTCTTTTAAATATCTAAAAAAAGTAGATTTTATTTGGGTAACAAAAAAACCCTGTTACTTCTATGTGAATAATATATCTATCTATCTTTGTGGCAGGACAAATAGCAAATTAACTAACATCTAACTCATCTTTTCTCCTGCAAATTACCCTCCTCCCCTTGACAACCCCAAATCCCACCCCAGTTTTTAAGCTAAGATTGGCTTGTAAATATCAAATGAACCAACTTCCCCTTGGAACTCAAATCTTTGAGACTCGATGCTTATGAAATTAATTTTTCTCTGTTAATATGCCTTACATCATCTTAATTCTTAGTAAGGGCAAAGAACCTAAAAAGGGAGGTTTTCCTTCCTTCTACTAGGCAGTCTTGTAAATATTTTAGATGGATTAATTTTCTATCATTTCACAACACTATGTGATTAGTTCTCTCATTAGCTTCATTGTACAGATAACAGAAAAGGATATTTTAAGGGGAAATATATTCTGGAGTAAGTTTCTGAGACACTAAGTGTCTAAGTGTCTAACCTACTATTGCTAGAAATTTCCAAGAAAAAAACAAAGAACAAACAAAAAATGGGGACCACGGGTCAAGGGATTGCCTTAGAAAATTTGGAATATTTCATTTTTACTCACATGAGGCAACAACTGAAAATACCACCTTTGTTTGAATTCTGGTATTTTATTATTAATGTTCTATGTCTGCATTGCTACAAATTATTTCCATATTATATGAATAAAATTGTAGTTTATACAGAAGAAAACTAAGCCAAATGTACCAACATACCAAAAATTAGAAGCTTTCAACAACAAATTTATTTCAAACTATATGAGGTGAACTAATTCAATTGTACTTCTTTTGATATTTAAAATTATTTTAAATCACCAGATTGGAGCGTAACATCTCCCGGGTGCCCCCTTGTGGCTCAGTTTAGTGACTCATTTATCTAGTGAATAAAATACACTTGTAGAATTTTATGAAGATAGTTTTCAAGACTGCAACCACGATTTAATCAGGACAAGACATAAGGATATCTACATTTATAAAATATAGATGACTAGTCACTGCAAAACTTGGCAACTTTTTTTTTTCAAATGCAATTGAAATAATTTCAGGAACAAAGGTTTAGGAGCAGAATGAAAGTGGATGGACCCATTTGCCCCAATGCTTCATTTTACAAGTTAAATGAAATTTTACAAACTGAAACCAAAAATGCAAAGTTATTTGCCTAGGGTCACAGAGAATGTAAACAGCAAAACCAAGGACAGAGCCTAACACCCCCTGGTTCTGAATTCAGTGTAATTAGAACAATCCTGTTTCAATTAATTAGAAAAATCTAATCCATCTCCATTGGTTTCTCCCTTTACTCACTGAGAGTTGCACAGAGACTCTCCACCCCATGTCACTTTAAGGAAAACACAGGTAAAGTGGCCAACAGATAGACTTTGGAAAGAAATGTTTTCCTTTTTAAATAGTTAGCATAGCTTAAGGATTGATTTTAAGGGGCACAGGGAATTAAGTAGCACAAAATATTCCCAATGTGAAAGGATTCCAATATAAAATGAAATTGGAGCATATGAAAAAGAGAATCTCAAGCATGCACCCTCAGAAGAACGAAACTTAAGAACTGAGACAGGTTTTTCTCTGCCATTCCTTTTATTGGCCCCTCAAAACCTAAACTTGAGCCAGGTGCCCACCAACCTAGTATCTTTTCCACCAATGCCCTCAGTGATGCTGACATGCAAAAACAGCTTCAGTATGTGATGGCTTGTATTGAACAAGAAAGCAGTGAGTGAGAAGAAATGGATGCAAAGGCAAAGAAGAGTTCAACACTGAGAAAAGTCATCCATGCAAACCCAAAGACTGAAGATTATGGAATACTATGAGAAGAAAGAAAAGCTGAGTGAGCAGCAGGGAAATTCTGATGTCAGATTTGCTGAATCCAGCAAAGTTCAAAGTTCTCTGAGCAAGAGATAACCTTATTACAGACCTACTAGCTAAATAAAAAAAGACTCAGCAAGGCAGTGAAAGATACACCCAGGCACCAAGTGTAGCTGCTTGGACTGATGCTACAAGGCTTGTACCAGTGGTTAGCTCTCTGAATGATTGTTTATTGAAAGAAGCAGGGATTTCCTGGGTTAAAGGCTGCAGTAAAAATCAACCCCTATATACAAAATTGCCACCAAAAAAGATGCTGATGTCTAAATTAACCTACCTGAGGAGATAACTGGTGGAGTTGAGGTCCATAATAGAGACATTAAAATAAATGTTTAGGGTGGGCATGGTGGCGCATGCCTGTAGGTGGCAGCCTAGGAAGCCATGGCTGGGGCCATGGATCGCAGTTCAAGTCCCACCGGGGTCACATAATGAGACCTAGTCCCCCAAAAAATAGCTGGGCATGGTGGTGCGTGCCTGTAATGCCAGCTACCTGGGAAGCTGAGGCTGGGGATCGCTTGAGTCCGTGGTACCCCGGGTAATGTGAGCCTGCCATTCCATGGGCAAAAATAGCAAGACCTAGGAAAGAAAGAGAGAAAGAGAGAGAGAGAGAGAGAGAGAGAGAGAGAGAGAGAGAGAGAGAGAGAGAAGAAAGAAAGAAAGAAAGAAAGAAAGAAAGAAAGAAAGAAAGAAAGAAAGAAAGAAAGAAAGAAAGAAAGAAAGAAAGAAAGAAAGAAAGAAAGAAAGAAAGAAAGAAAGAAAGAAAGAAAGAAAGAAAGAAAGAGAAAGAAAGAAAGAGAGAGAAAGAGAAAAAGAGAGAGAAAGGAAAAAATGTTTCCTGTACCCTGGAAAGGCAGCTGCATCTCAAGTCCAATAAACAATGCCAGAAGGACAAGGAGCCTTATTTGGTGCAAATGCCAACAAGAAATTTCTGGGTTAAACCTGGAGAGTAGAGTTCATCCACTGCTCTGTGGCCATGATGTGGACTTTTCTGATATTTGAAAAAACAGGATTTTCTCTGCAAGTTCCTCTTTGCTGTTCTAGAGTTTGGCATCAGTGGATATACCCTTCTGTAACTGATGCCCTTAACCTAATTGGTAACAATGGGAGAAAGTTTCAACTTAATCTAATCAGGACATCTACCTCTTGCTTATCTAAAAGTAACACAGCATGGTGGTAGGTGATGGACTCAGATAGTGGTTGTGTGAACTTTTGGTCTCTTGATCTTTCTCTGGTTCCAGTTGTCTGGTCTGGAGGGTGATGTTAAGCTATTTTATGTCCTTCAATCTCTGTTTTTTTAGGTTTACAATGTGGGGGGGTGGTGGGGGGCATGCATTCTCTCCAGAAGCAGTAACTTCCTTGTTTGGAACCTAGAAGTTTTCCTTAAATGTAGTTTAAAATCTAAACCATGAATATGCTTTATTTATTAACACATGTTTACACAAAGAAAAGAAGAACCAAGAGACACTTCTTGCCCATAAATACAGGTTTAAGGGACTGGCCCATAGCTTGCTATAACATGCATTTCCTGAATAGCAATTCTCCTGATAGTTCCAACTAAGAACAGTTTCTTTCATTGAGTTTGCCTCACTTTACCTCTTTATTTAGGTTGACACCTAAAGAACAAGTCACTTAAACCAGCAGAATCTCATCTCCAGGACTTGTTGTCTATATCTTCTGTGAAGGAAGAGGAACAGGGACCCTTCCCCACAAGTATTGAAATATCACTTGTCATTCCAAATTTTATTTAAAAATACGGCATTTATTTCAAAATGCAGCTTTGTGGGAATATGGGTTGGGTCACAAGATAAAAATCACCTTCCGTGGGACCCCAGGCAAGAATGAGTTAATTTATTTACAAAAATGTGGACTGAGGTTTAGGCAAGGTGCTGACTGAGGTGAAGAATTGACTAAGTGGGCAAATAGGCCTAAGAGTTTGTCTCATTATCTGCAAGTTGTAATTCTGTTAATCTTCAATATAATTACATTTCCAGGAGTCCTTTGGGTCCTTTCCTTCTGATCTCTCTCCATGCATATATGTACTTTGAGATGTTTTGGGCTCATCTAAAACTTTGCTTTTTCAAAAGTCAAACCACAGACTGGGCATCCCCTGGGAGCTTGTTAAAAATACTGAATCTTGAACCCCACCCCAAACCTACTGAAGCAGAACTGGCATTTTAACAAGATCCTCAAATGATTCATATGCACATTAATATTTGAGAAATATTGCTCTGAAAGATAAATTGCAGAACCTTGTGGCTGGAAGAGAGACAAAATGTTACCTTGGCCAGTTCCGAGATTTCTCAACTATATTAAAATCTAGGGTTTCATGGAATATTTTCATGATTCCAAGAAGCATAATTATTTTTTATTGAACTTGTTGAATGTATAAATATTTTGAGCTTGAGGATTGTATCAGTACTCAATTTCTTTTATCTTCCTTTAAACTACACAATGAACTCCACCAATGGTGAGGTATTGGGTTGCATCTGATTGCAATCCAGAACTAGACAGCAGACAATTCAAGTTTGGTCATCTGAAGTGCAAAATGTAAATCTCCACCTCTCAGCATACATCAAGTTATGTATGTTTTAGCAAATTACTTAGTTTTGTTGAATATTAATCACTACATGAATAAGATAGAGACTCTGTTGTCTACCCTGTTTATCTCCCTGAAAGTTAAAGGAATGGAGGGATCACAAGTCTCTGGAAATGGCACCCCTGATCACTCATTGACTCAAACCAGAAATGTAGGAGCCATCTTTGACTCCCCATCTTAGATGCATCACCAGTTAACCTTATTACATCTCTCAAAACCTTCCATTTCTTTTACCCTTTTATCTTTATAGCCTTTTCTGGGTGACCCTGCCTTTCCTACTCTTCAAGTCATCATTTACCTTGAATCTGGAGGAATTTTTAAAGCACATCTTTGATTACAGACTCCCTTATTTAGAGCTCTTCCATGACTTTCTAGGGTTTTTTTTTTGGGGGGGGGAGTCCCAAATCCTCTTATGACTCATTCTCCCTTCTGATCTGGCTCTTGCCACCTCTTCTATATTCTCTTATTTCTCAGATTTCTAATTATATCAACTTTTAAACTCAAGACTTTAGAATGTCTTTAGAAAATAACTTAATATCTTTCTCCTACTGTCCTTTTGACCCTTCTTGTGACTGTCTCTTTTCTCATACATGGGTGAAAATGTCAGTGGTTTTAATAACTTTTCAGTTCCTTATTGGGTAACAGAAAATATGGCAGTCACTTCCAGGGTCAAACACATTCTCAGTGCAATGTTTCAAAACATTCATTCCCACAGAACACAGAAAACACCAAACTTCATTTAAAATTAAGTTGTGCTCCTCACACTGGAGCCCAATGTGGAAAGAAGGGGTAGATTATAGGTCCTCCTCTTTTTCTTACATTTGGCACTACCCCTGCAGCTAAATCTACTTTCTAACTCCATCAGGAGATGGAATCAGGGAAAGAGAGGAGGGATAAGGAAAATATACAAATCATTTCTTGGCTGATATTACTGAAAGATGTCATACCACATGTATGACATATAGAAGTCAGACTGATGCCACATCTGGCCTTGCTCCTGACTCTGTAACTGCAGGCAACTCCAGTCATTTTACCTACAGACTTTTCAAAGTGTGAGTTGACATCAGTCTACCATATCTCCCACATTCCTCAGGATACATGTCAAATTCTCCCACTCATATATAGAGGTCCTTTTCTCCAATTTTGAATAAAAGGATAGCAACCACACTCCCTTTTTGAAGAGGTTGGAGGAAATTGCTCTCTCTCCAAAAAGTCATTGCTTTAAATCATTCCTTCTTTTCCACTCTTTTCTGTTTTGACATGGGTGAGGAAATCAAGTGACATGTTACCAGTTTCTGGATATCTGCCTTGAATTTGTTATTGAGTAGTCTGTCTTAAACTTTTCTTCAGTTTCAGATGTCTCATTTCAAAATCAAAGCTTGTATTCTAGCTTCACATTGCATGGGATTTCTATTAGGTTCTCAAATATAACCCATTCTCATTGACTTCTGAAGTTCTAAACATGGTATCTTCTCTACTTGGAGACACCCTGTCCAAACCTCTTCATCTGTTCCACCATTACTCTTGCATCTCCAAGTCATCATCCATATTATGGTTATAAAAAAATTCAGAGTAAGGATAAAGGAAGGGTTTTAGGGCAAAGATATTAATACTTATTCCATAGATGGAAAAATGAAAAAGGCCAATAAGCATGTGAAGAGTTGCTCAATCTAACTGAATATGCAGGAACTAGAAATTAAAACAATAAGACAACATTTTCTATCCATGAAACATGAAAAAGTATGACAATATTAAATGCTGGGAAATTACACAAACTTCCTGACTGGTTGGACTGTATATCGGTCAAATTCTAGGAATCAGTTTGTTATTGTGTTGTCAAGGTGACCATCTGTGTGACCTACAACTCAGTAATTGCACCTAGGTTATATTTTCCTAAGCATATACATGTGAACAAGTATGAGAACAAGAATGTTTATGTTAGCTTGCTTGTGATTATCTAAAACTGAAAACAGTCTAGATGCACATGGACAGTAGGGGTACTAGATTGCCCGTGTTCATACAATGGGATACTCTTTTTTTTATTACTTAATTTATTTTACATTGCTGTAGTCCCCATATTTCTCCCACCACCATTATCACCTATGACAATGGGATACTATAACAGAGTAGTGGAAAGGAAGGTCTCAGCTACATGGATAAATCTCAAGAATAAAATGTTTAAAAAGCAAGTTGCAGGTAAATACCTCCAGCATAGTATCTTACATGTAAAGCTTAAAAACAAAGTTAACAATAAATCTTGTACAAACATATGTGTGTGTATTCCAGAGACATATAATAAAACCATAGAGGAAAAAAAAAGGAAGGAAAAACAAAGCATTCAGGAGAATGCTTACTTCTGGGTCAAGAGGCACAATGAAGAAGTAAACGTAGCTGGGGATAAGTACATGAGTGTTTGTTTTGTTATTTTTATAAAATACATGTTCTATATGTATATATTACACATCCATAAATAACTTTATATGTACAAAAATGTCTGATATATAACAAAAAGTATGAGTCTACTTATTTCCCTCTTATTTTCCCATCAGTTTGCTCTGTATTTCAAGGTAGAGTCTGTTATTCCTGGACATCTACCTGTTTCAAGGTCACAGATGAGCCCCTGTTCTGAGATGCTCTTTTGTCTACTTACTAAAATGGCAGGAAAGTGAGAATAAAAACTATGATGCACCCCTGTCTCCACCATTTATCAATGTTGAAGTTTGGTTTTCTTGGCTTCAGTTTTCATGCTTATAAAGTGGAATCAGCAACACCAAAGTCAAGGGTGCTCCTAAATTTTAAGTGATATAAACACACAAAAGCATTTAAGGTATAGTAAGTTTTCAGCACATGTTATTTTCTTCCCCATGATAAAAGAAATATGTAAAGAATGTGTTTAGGATGGTATAACCATCATCATTATTTACACACCAAATATAAGCTCCTGTGTTATCTCACTTATCAGTTTATTCAACAGACTTTGTGAATGGTTACTATGCACCAGACATGTTGATGACAATCAGTAGCTTCAATTTCATAAGTGAAAAAATGGCATCTCTGTAAACTCAGGGCTGCCTAATGAAGACGTTTTTGACCTAAGCTGTGCTCTACATGATAAAGGAGTTACAGAGACTTAGATTGTGGGCAAGCACAATGTTTAATAAGTAATGGAAATATGACCCTTGGCGCCGGGATGGTACTTAAGACCATTCATGCTTGCTGCCATCTGCTGAGTCATGGCTAAACTGGGGAAACATGAGTTCCTGAAGCTACCTGGAAGGCTGATTATGTCATCGCTGGCTGAAATAGATCCTGAAATCTATGTCATCTCCTAGTGGAGGGGGAGGGGGTAAGCCTTGGGAAGTGAAATATTGCTTTGTTCCCGTTTGCCAAAAAGATCTATTAGACTGCATTCCCAGAAACCGTCTCCTGAATGACTTAAGGCAGAGCTTAGGAAACAATGCATATTTTTAATTGATTCCGTCTTTCTTTGAGTTGATCTTCAAGTCGCCTAATAAATTTTTAAATTCCCAAAGAGCTAGTTGCATTCAGAGTGACTCCAAAAAAGATATTCTAATTTTGGGATGTCAAAGGCATCATTGCCATAAATCATCACAAACAAAATCGCTGCTTTGACTAATTGTGGGCTATAAGAAAGACTGTCCTCTATGTCCTCCTTGTCTGCATTCTCCTTCTTCATTTTATTAGCAGTTTTCAGAATTAGGGATATGAATCTGATCTAGACTCCTATTAATAATTCAGATGTTAGGTCATAGAAGGACTGCTGGATTTCAGAGCTGTTAGCAAGAGCTCGGAGTTCTTGCATGCATTCCCCAAGGTCACTTATCTCAGTGCAGCAGTTCTCAAGCTACAATGTGTATCAAAACTACTTGGAGGGCCTTTTAAGATACAGATGACTGGGCCCCTTTCCCAGAGCTTTTGATTCAGTATGTGGAGGAGTGGGTGGGTGTGGGATGGGAGGAGACTGAGAATTAGCATTTCTACCAAGTGTTTAGATGTTTTTGATGTTTCTCACCCTGGTACCACAATTTGAGAACCACTGTGTAAGTTAATCAAAAGAAGAGGTATAGAGGTCCTATCAAGCAGATCAGTAATTTCTCCAAACCATTCTTCTAAAAGGCAGAAGTTATGAAAACCAAATTTGGACCTTTACATTAGGGAACATTTCTACTCCCCTGGGTCTTCTGGAAGGGGAAAATTTCACCAGTGGTACAGCTAAAAGCACGAGCTTTTGGAAATAGAAAGGCCTGGGTTAGGGATCATCTGCCAGCTGACAATTTAGTTTTGTGATTTTGTAAAATTATTTAGCTTATTTGAGACACTATTTCTTTACCTGGAGATTAGGAATTATTTGTTTTTCTGATGATCTGAGACTTGCCCAGACCATTTGACATAGTTATAGACTGTAAGTTATTAATAGTGTGTCCAATTAACTTCTTCATCTTTCAAATTGGAACAAAAGTCAAGGAAATGTAAACATGCAATCAAGATCTCATAGTATATGACAGAATGAGGACCAGAGACCTGGGGTGTTTTAAGTTTTATTTTGTTTTGTTTTAATTCTTCACATTAGATGAGTGTTTCTAAACCAAACTCCTTATTATATGGAATCTCATTTATATGACAAAATATGGACTTATGATAGTCATTTCAGAGAGCCACATTAGCTGGCCACAGTGGCACATGCTTGTAAGCTTCAGCTTATGGAGTCACTGTGGGGTCTGGGGATTGTGTTCGAGCTCCTCCTGGGGCAACTCAGCGAGACCTAGTTCCAAAAAAAATAGCTGGGCGTGGTGGCGCATGCCTGTAATCCCAGCTACCTAGGAAGCTGAGGCTGGGGATTGCTTGAGTCTGTGGTACTCCGGGCAACATGAGCCTGCAGTTCCACAGGCAAAAATAGCAAGACCTAGTCTCCAAAAGAAACAAAACAAAACAAAAACCAAAAAACAGAGAGCCATATTAGCCAAGTCTTTGGTTTAAACTACTTTTCAAAGTACTACTTCTTTTACAATGTGGGGACACACTATTAGAAGACAAGAGAGAATTTATTTGACTCAAACTTAACTATTAAAAGAAAATTTAGAGCAAGTCTCCAAAATTTATTTTTCATTACAATGGATTTAAAAGACGTTTTGCAGCACAATAGTGTTTTGAAAGGGGGGTATAGCCATTTATAGAATTATAGTCTGCTGTTGGAAATGAACACCTTCGAAAAAGAAAAGTTTAGAAGATGTGAAATCACTTTTCACATGAAAAAAGGTTTCAATGTATGGCAAAAATTATAGTGGATGTTTCAAAGGAAGAAAGCACTCAAAGGATATTATTCACTCAAGCTGTACTTGTTGGGAGTATATAAAAACTAGTGTGTCTTAGAGCCAGTGAAAATTCCTCATTTAGTAGCCACAGACACTGGCCTACAAGGGTATTGATTCACTGAGCTCAGCAAATGGCATTTATAAAGAGG
Source organism: Uropsilus gracilis (assembly GCA_004024945.1). NCBI lineage: Eukaryota > Metazoa > Chordata > Mammalia > Eulipotyphla > Talpidae > Uropsilus > Uropsilus gracilis. The sequence goes on along the minus strand of PVHY01008468.1, from coordinate 8,430 downwards.
AGAATGAAGACCTTTTGGCGGTGTGACTAGCTTATCATTTCCATTTGTGAAGATGCTAATATTGAGTTAGTATTGTGGACTAAGAAACTTTGGTGTTCTCTTGTTGTTTGTATTTGTCTTGATGTGAGCTAACTCTTTAGATCTCAGTCACCACTTGATTTATAGTAAGACTAAGACTAATGGCATATTTTATATAATTTATTTGCTCACAGTACTTGAAAGCTCTTACCCTGAGGAGAGATAGATCCACTAAGTGGCCACTAGCTGGCTAAATAGATAAGTAATGGGCCTCTTCACAACTCCTTAGTTACAGTCTCAACTTTCAGTATCTGAATTTAATCAGTGTTTTAGCCAACCCAAAGGGGGGGGGGTGGATTTCAATGATCTTTGAGATGTATACTGTCTTGCCACTTAACAGAGAAAGGGGAAAGGCTTTATTTACAGTTAAAGAGTAAGGAATTTGCATATTAGGAAGTCTCTCTTCTCTGCTCAGCACCTGCTAATTAACACCTTTGACTAATCAGAAAGTATAGTCCCAGGGATATAATAGAAAATCCTTTAAAAAAAAAACCAATTTGACCCTGGCCAAAATTGACTGTGCATCAAACCTCAGATGATTTGGAGCTCATTTTATAGGTCTCAGAATCTGGAAATAAATTATTTCAAAGTGATGATATAAATTATGTATGAGTATCAATTGAATATTCAAGTATAATGAGCTTATGGAATACAAGAGAGTATTTCTTTAGAGAGTCTGCAATACTTCTATTGTTAGGTTCAGATCCCAGCTGATTGCTTATAGGGAGCCTTTGTGCAAATTTGAAAAAGGCACCTCCTCTGGGTGATGCAGCCCCACGGGTGCCCGATTTGGCAAGCTGCGCTTAGGCTGTGTCTTAGCTCTCTTTTGTCCCACTGGCTGTGTGCCTTTGTGCAATGCACGAAATGCACTACTTTAAGTGGCAGCCCCAGTTGCGATTTGATATGTGTGCCAGCAGAAATGATTTAAAGTTTGCAATGCTTGTGTTGGTTACAATAGAGCACATTTGAAATATATCAAAGTGATACTTCCTTCTCTTACCCTAATACAGATTTTATCCACAAGCACTAAAGTGTCATTAAGCTCTAAATTACCATGAAAGTAAATGGAGACTTCGTGGTAGAAAACAAAAATCTTCTCTTGGGAGGCGCATTCCCTGAGAAAGCAGTGAGTGGACCATACTTTCCAAATCAGAAGCAAACACCCAACACTTTGGAAATTTAGATTTCTGGCATAAGAACTGCCTCATCTCTTGCCTGTTACACTGACACTGGCAGGGAAAAGTTGTTGGGGTGTTGTATGTGGACATAAAATCCTTTATATCCACCCTATGTGAACTATAATGTTGAACAGAGGGTATTAACAATAAAGATTATGAATTTAAATGTCCATCTTCCTCCCCAAAGCCATATAGTGTCATGGCGAGGAGAGCGGAACCACAGAGACCCCATATTGAGTTTCCAGTTCCAGGACAAAATCCAAAACGTACATGTCTCTGTTCTTTCAGCTATGCGCAGCTAACAGCCCTGAACATTGCATATGAATCAAACACAAGAAGATTCTACAGGAAGAGAGAAAAGGGAGACCTACTAGAGGTATCAGGATCCAAGGAACAAGGAGGCAATGTGGATTTCCTTCTTGCCTCGTATAGCCCAGACCGGGTTCTGGAGAAATAAGCATCCGGAAAAGTCAATAACCACAGATAAAAGAGCCCAAGGAAAAGCAACCCTCTCAAGATAATAATTATTCTACTCGGGTCAAATGCAGGCATTTCCCACTTTTCAAAATTTCACATTATACCATTTCTCTGTTATGAAAGACCCACATTAGCTGGGTGTGGTGACTTGTGCCTTTATCCGAGCTTATGGAGGGAGGTCTAGACAAAGATGCATTTGAGTCCATGGGTTCAAGACTCGCCTGGGGTAACATAGCGAGACCGAGTCTTAAAAAAAATAGCTGGGTGTGGTGGCATGCACCTATAATCCCAGCTACCTGGCAGACTGAGGCTGTGGGGACTGTTTGAGTTCATGGTACCCCAGGCAACGAGAGTCTGCGGTTCCCTGGGCAACATAGAGAGATTTAATGTCTTAACCAAAAAAAAAAAAAAAAAAAAAAAAAAAAAATCCACATTTTTGATATAGAAGGAAATCTAAAATCAATATTTATTTTTGCAACAAAAAATGTGAAACCTGCATTCAGCATTTTTTTTGCAGCAGCTGTTCTAGAGGCAGCACATACCCCAAGCAGTGAAAGTAGCACCTCCAAGCTCCGGATCTCCAGAAACTGCTTTTTATTTTACAGACTTAATCCTATTATTACTGCTTTTACTATATATGAATGTTATTTTAGACATTAGGTGTTACTTGGTATGACTTAGTAGGTTATTTTAGGTTTGAGAACATGTAAATATTTTTTATACTAGTTAATAGTAACTGCTTAGTGGGCATGACCCAGAGAAGACTGAACTTCTCTTAGAGTTCATTCTCATAGTTCACAAGAAAAGAATCAATTCTTAGCCAGAAACCACACAAGAAAATACAGGTACAGATCAGAAATTGTAAGCTTTGTCCTAAGTCATTCTCTCTATTTTAGACAGAAATAGAGATTGGCTGCAGAGCCCAGATTACATGGTGATTGCAGAGAGGCAGGAAGGAATGCGACTTAAAATTGTTGCAAGCAGATAGTTAAATGTTTCCCTTCTAGATTACATTGATTTGCATTTGGATTAGTCAGATATTTCATATACATGCTAAGATAGATTCATTGGTACTTTTAAATCAGGGTTAAGAAATAGGAAAATTATGCTGTAAAAATTATCTTGTTTTGTATCAAGGTAGTTTTTACTTACTTTCTGTACTAGTCTCTGTAGTTGTTTTCTTGCCACACTCCACTCAAAACACTTGAAAAACCCAGTGTTTTATCTTTAATCTCTCAATTTTACTCTTTCCCTCCCCTATTTCCCCTTCTTGTCCCTCTTTTTTCTTCATTTAAAACCCATTCAAATTTCTCTCGTAATCAACAATAATTTTACCAAGCTATTATTTTAAATTGAAAACAAGAATAAATATCAATCACTAGATCATCTATCTTTATTATTAGTTCATGGCAAAATCTATTTTTTTTAAGACTAAATCTTGCTATTTTGCCCCGCGAACTGCAGGCTCACGTTGCCCGGGGTACCACGGACTCAAGCAATCCCCAGCCTCAGCCTCCCAGGTAGCCGGGATCTCTTTTTTGTTTGTTTTTGTTTTGTTTTGTTTTGTTTTTGAGACTAGGTCTCGCTATTTTTGCCCGTGGAACCACAGGCTCACACTGCTCAGGGTACCACAGATTCAAGCAATCTCCAGCCTCAGCTTCCCAGGTAACTGGGATTACAGGCTTGTGCCACCATGCCCAGTTATTTTTTTGGGACTAGGTCTCACTACAGGCCCCTGGCAGGACTCAAACCGCAATCCCTGGCCCCGGCTGTGGCTTCCTAGGCTGCCACCTATAGGCATGAGCCACCATGCCTGATGCCTGGCTAGTTGGGATCTTATGTAACGAAATTATCCACTGCTTTGTTGATTTATCATCATCAAGCTAAACAAGGCCAACCTACATTAACACAGCCGTTATGGTGGGATGGGACTAAGCAGATTTTGCTTATTTAACTGATTTTTGCCACATTCCTAGCCCTAAAAATTGTGTTCTAAGAAGCATGGTAGATGCAATGCCAAGGAATACATTTTCTTCTTTTGCCAAACTTCAACTAAGTGATAAAGTAAAAGAAGATTCAAGGGCATTCCATTTTCACTATGAATCCACTATGACATTGGATTACATCATAGTTTTCATTCAAACACAAGTCACTCCCAAGTTTTAGCATTTTAAAAGACAACTTCAGAGAATGAAAAGATTCAGGAAAAGATGCCAAAAAAAAAAAAATCCCAAAATCAAATTCAAATCAAATTGTTTGATTTGCCACTGACCTTAGCAGATTCAGGTCACACTGTTTTGGAAGGGACTTAAGGTTCTCCCTGATTAACCTCTCAAAACAAAATGAGAACCCAACTGAACCCATTCTGCATGTCTTTCACATATACCCTGAGGATTACAGTCTGTTCTGGCAATTTCTTTGGTAAAATGGGGCAAGGTCAAGAGAGAAAACTCTGGGGAAATATTAAATGGCAAAACTCTTTTGGATGGAAGAAGAGTGAGGAAAGAAGAAATAAAATAAAGAAGAAATAGATGCATAGTAGGAAGGATGGTTTTTATTTTTTATTGGGGTAAGGAAAGTATATCTGACTGAAAAATTTTTGCTTGATTTCAAGAGAGGTCAAGTGACTGGCTGATGAAGGGAGAGGTGGGTTTTCACAACATATGCACGAAGGTTAATTTGGAGTTTTGAACTGCTCACCAGGCTTATTGAAAGTGTTTGGGATAGCCGGACATGGTGGTGCACGCCTGTAATCCCAGTTACCTGGGAGGCTGAAGGTAGGGAATCACTTGAGTCCATGGGTTTGCGACTACCTCAGGCAATATAGCGAGACCTGGTCTCTTTAAAAAAAAAAAAAAAAGTGTTTGAAAGTATAAGTGCCAGACACTAAACAGAAGTTCCAGGAGGAGTTCATTTCTAGTGATTTTGGGGAAAAAAACATTAAAAAATATTACTCAAAGAATCAGAAACACCTAGTCAAAGCTCTGAACATGGAGAATATTGGACTAAAACTGATACTATGCCCAGAAATGCAACAAAGGATGTTCTCCCCAAATTTTCAATCTCCTCAAGGACAAGGACCACTTTTGAGTCTGGAACATAGTAGATGTAAATTGTTAAAGTGAGGGAAACCAACCAAGATGTACAATCTTTATAGCCATTAAAACACTAAGGAAAACCTGTTCTGGAATAAGAACTCTTATTGTGGGACACTAATTGCTTTCATTTATAGTCTGTGTCTTTCAACAAAAAAAAAAAAATGCTAGCTTGAGTAAAATAAAGTCAGGTGATATTTTTCACTTAACTTACCAGCTAAAAATGCAAAATGACATGGAGTTTGTAGCTTTAGGAGATGCCAAAGTGGCCCAGTAAAGTATATCATTTGTGTGTCTTCTCTAGTTCAGAGGGAAGCTAAATGAACTTCATCTTTCTGAATTTCTTTGTTCTTCTCTGTAAAGAGAAGGTTAATGTTTTTCTGTTAGATTGCTGTGGGATTTATGGAAATCATGTTTCAATAAAGACTTTTATAAACAAACAAGTACTTTCATTATATCATTTTTATGAGAAAATTTGCTATATTGTTTGCAATACACATAGTGTGATAAATATTCAATTAGAAGTATTCCTTTGGATCATTTGACTCTAAAAACTGACAAATGGCTCATCTTACTTCCAGATGGAATGAATGGAATATATGATTAGTATATTTATTTGAGGGGGAAGAAAAACCTAAATGACATTTTCACTAGATGATTTAATTTATACCAATTAAAGTACTAAATACATTATGTAAATAGCAATGAATTTATTTTTAAAGACTTTAATTCACTTAAAGTAGAGAAAATAAATAAATATGAATGTTGTGAGGAGTCATGACTTATGAATTCTAATCTCTTCTCAAAAATCATCACCCCAAATCACTTCAATAGTTCACTATATTCAGGTTTGTTTAAACCTACTATGCTTAACCCTACAACAATGACATTCTGCAGCTAGTGTCAACATTTTTAAAAAGATGTGATTACTTGACTGAGTTTTTGAGTTTATTTTAAGGTTCCTACCAAAGAGAAGTCTCAGTATTAAATTTTCCTGTTTATGGTTTGCTCGGTTTTAAAATCTGTCACTTTATGTCTTTTTGCCAAATCTGGAAATTTTTAGTAGTTGTTTCTTTGAGCACTTTTCACTCTTGCCCTCTTTCTCCTCTCCTGGATACTGATGATGTCAATATTGTATTTTTTTTTCAAGTCCCTTACAAGTCCCTGAGTTTCTGTTCAATTTTTAACCCCAGCTCTTTTCTTTCTCTTGTTCAGACATCCTGTATTTTATCTGGCAACTTAATCTCAGGAGGAGAACCAGGAAAATTACAGGGTTCATGTTAATTTTGATTCTTCCTTTTCTCTCAGTAATTACAAACTTGAACACACTGTGGCCCCAATGTCTGAAGACAGTCATTTCATATAAGTTGTCCAGTTTTCTAGTTGTTTACAGTGGGAGGACACTTCTATAATACTTACTCCTTGATGAGAAGTAGAAGTCCATAGTGCATCTTCAAAGCAAGTAAGCAAACAAAAAAATGTCAGCTGTTCTACCTGGAATTTTTCAGGGAAGTTGTTAAGATACAGTAAATAAATGCATCACTTTTACTCATTCTGGACTATGGCACATAGAATTGCTCTTGTGAGAAGTTCAACTATGATTCAAATCATCTGCCTGTCATTCAAGGTTCTAATTTGAAATCACTATTTGTTGTCTGCTTTACTGTCTCCACAGGCTTTAAACTCCCCACAGTTTTACTGTCTCCTTGGGAAGTGAGAAAGGTCCTGCATGATGGTTATATTGGGTTTCACACATCCTGTATTGTAGAAAAGAACATTAAAAATAGATGCTCAGGGCTGGGCATGGTGGCACATGCCTGTAAGTGGCAGTCTAGAAAGCTGCGGCGGGTACTAGGGTTAGCAGTTCGAGTCCCGCTCCAGGCAACGAAGTGAGACCTAGTTCTAAAAAAAAATAGTTGGGCGTGGTGGTGTGCACCTGTAATCACAGCTACCTGGGAAACTGAGGCTGGGGATTGCTTGAGTCCGTGGTACCCTGGGCAACGTAAGCCTGTGGTTGTGGTTCCTCACAAAAATAGGGAGACCTAGTCTCAAAAAAAAAAAAAAAATGCTCAAATGTCTTTCACAAGCATCTTTACATGAGAGAGTTTATTTTATTTACATAGATTATCATAGCAATGAATCTCATCTCTTGGGGAATGCAAAGAGTCAGTGCTCATCAAACCATTGTTAAATGGCATGGTAAAAGAACCTGTGCCTTGTGAGGATGAGAGAGCAACTATTATTTATTGATTATTTACTATATTCCAAGTACTTCACTTTCAGGGGTGTGCTGGCGCCAGTCTGTGTTGGTTAATAAGGGCTTCTGAGAGGCGAATGCTAAATTTTCGGAATCTTGCCAGTGATTTTTTAAAATTGTTGGAAGCTTAAAATTGACAACAGGAGGAGTATTAATACATGGGGATCATCAAATGCTACAAATCATAGCACCTCCATCAACTCCAAGAGCTGATTTATCAGCACATCAATATAATCACATTGTTCATTTTATCCTCCAGTCTGTAAGATATTTATTAGAATGCAAAATTAAAGATAGAAATAAGACACAGATACGTAAATAATATGTCCAACTTTTCCCATTTTTGGGAAAAGGTCCATTTTTTTTTTGTTTATATCTCTCTATATTCAGCAAAGAAACTTCTACAGAGTTGTTGCCTTAATATCCACTGGCTATGAATGAATAACTGACCACCCTCAACCACTATTTCTTTTTTTTTTTTTTGAGACTAAGTCTCACTATTCCCGCCCCACCTCTGTCCCCACCAGGAACCGCAGACTCATGTTCCCTGGGGTACCAGGCTCAGCTTCCCAGGTAGCTGGGATTACAGGCACGCACCACCACGCCCAGCTACTTTTTGGAACTAGGTCTCATTATGTTGCCCCAGGTGGGTTCAAACTCGCAGACTCAAGCAATTCCTAGTTCCAACCTCGTTCAGTAGGCTGCAATTAAAGGCATATGGTCACCGTGCCTGGCCCACAACCACACTTTCTTAATTGGTATGTAAAGTTGAAAGAACTGAACTATTTAATATCTAACGTCTCTTTTGCAGTGATAGTCTTTGTTGTCCACTTCTACCTTTGCCCAACTATCACAGAAACACTAAGAATAAATGCTTGTTTGAAAAAGAGGTTTGTGCTCCCAGTATTGACTTCCAGGGCCAACTTGTTATGACACTATCAGGTTTTCTTTGCTTTATTGTTCACCATCAAGGAGGTATGAGAGAAAATACTTGTAGCACGTTGATATGTTGAAAATTTAACAAAGCAAAACAACCTATTCTAAAATTCACTGTCTTGTCTTTCTCAATCTTTGAAAGTTATCCACCAATACTTTGTGTCATTGATGGGCTTATCTCTGATAATAACTATGCTGATTGTTGTTTTCTGTAGAGAGCTAAGAAATTAGCCCCTATGACAAGGCCAGTCTGCTGCAAACCCATGAGGCTTTTGCATCAGCCAGGTATGCTGCATCCCGATTGGCTCTTGCATTAGCCAAGTATGGGCCCGGAACAGAACAGGTAAAGGGGCACTCAGAGAAGTGTAAGCCCCTGTCCATAGGAGACCATATATGGTTGCAAACTAGA
>PVHY01008467.1:0-61404 GCA_004024945.1 Uropsilus gracilis | reverse complement strand
AAATAGAGGACTGGATGAAAAAATTGTGGTATATATACACGATGGAATATTACTCATCAATTAAAAATGACAAATTGGACGACTTCATAACAACATGGATGCATTTAGAAGAAATCATATTAGCAGAAACAAGCCACAAAGAAAAAGGCAGAAACCAAATGGTCTCACTAATGTAAGGGATATAGGGAAAAAAAAAAAATAAAAAATAAAAGCCTTGAGGAAAATCAAAACAAGCTAAGCAACAAAATGAAATGCACAACTATGAACAGGAGGGAAAAGGGGGAAGGGGGGGGCAAACCCTTGAGATTACAAAGTTGTGAAATTTATATATAAAAAAATAAATAAATAAATTAAAAAAAAAACAAAAAAAACATATCCAAAAATCAACTGTGCATTCCCATATACTAGTTACATAAACAACAGAAATAGAAATTTTTTAAAAATGCCATTTACGATGGCATCAAATATGTGAAATACTTAAAGATATCTGACAAAAGGTTTGAAACACATTGAAAACTATGTCAGGAAAAATTAAAGACAAGTTAAATAGAGACAGATATTTCTCTCGTGGGTTGGGACTCAATAGCATTAAGATGTCAATTCTCCCCCATGTAATTTACAGATTTAACACAATTACAATCAAAATCCAAGAAGACTTTTATAGAAACTAACAAACTGATTATGTGACCTACAACTGCCAAGACAATTGGGAGGAAAAAACTGGATAGCTAATACTATCTGATTTTAAGTATTATCATAAAACTACTAATCAGGGGAGGTGGGAGTTGAGGTTCTTTTGGATGGCTCAGGCCCTTGGAGAACTCCAGCCCCCGCCAGCAGGCTTGGGGGGAAAATTCCCCCTCTTGTTTACTCCAACCTCAATCAGACCTGTACTAGGAATGAAAAAACCATTCTCTTTAGTTGCAGATAAAATGGCAAGGAAAGGAAGTAACAATGGCCCTGGATACACTCACCACCTGGGTAGGAGAGGTAGTGTGTTAGGAATCACTGAGACAAGAATATGAGATAGTGATTGTGGTGACCCTGTCACAGATTTCCTTTTGCATTGTCTTCGGGGCTAGGGAACCAAACCCCTGACCAGTTTTGTGCAATGTGAGTGAGTCTCCCTCCTTTACCAATCAACGGAAAAAAGGGCCAGGCATGGTGACATGCACCTATAATCCAAGTGCTGGGAGGCAAGAGGACAGGGATCACTTGAGTTCGCGGGTTTGAGACTACCCCAGGCAACATAGCAAGACCTGGTTCTAGAAAAAACAGCCGGGCGTGGTGGCGGGTGCCTGTAATCCCAGTTACCTGGGAGGCTGAGGCTAGGGATCACGAGTCCATGGGATCGGGACTACCCCGGGCAACATAGCAAAACCTAGTCTCAAAAAAAAAAAAAATCAATGGAGAAAAAGAGTCATAGAGATGTGGCTGTGGTCCCATGGCAGAACTGCTAACATGATAAAGGAGAGGAGCTGGACCAACTTCTGGGTAAGTCTGTCATCAGCAGAGAATGCCTGGAGTTGGGTTCCCAAACCAAGATATCAGAACTATATGGCACACAAGCAGCACCATGTAACAGATACTAAAAAGGATCCTGGAGAGCTGCACTATGCTTTTGCCCTACAAGTTCCTGATACGCTCAGCCTGATTATCTAATTCCTGGAGATCTGAGCAGCCTAGTCTGTTGCTGTCCAGGAGTGCAAGTCCTCAGGCAGGAATAAAGGACATTGTTCCAGGAAAAAAAAAAAAAAATCAATGGAGAAAAAAAGTCATAGAGATGTGGCTGTGGTCCCATGGCAGAACTGCTAACATGATAAAGGAGAGGAGCTGGACCAACTTCTGGGTAAGCTGTCATCAGCAGAGAACGCCTGGAGTTGGGTTCCCAAACCAAGATATCAGAACTATATGGCACACAAGTAGCACCATGTGACAGATACTAAAAAGGATCCTGGAGAGCTGCACTATGCTTTTGCCCTACAAGTTCCTGATACGCTCAGCCTGATTATCTAATTCCTGGAGATCTGAGCAGCCTAGTCTGTTGTTGTCCAGGAGTGCAAGTCCTCAGGCAGGAATAAAGGACATTGTTCCAGAAAAAAAAAAAAAAAAAGACCAGTGGGCCAAACATGGACCAATGACTTACAGTGCAAGGAATTGGAGCACTGGAGCGACTAGAGGGGGGGAAGAGAAAAAGGGGGAGTAGGGTAGGGAGGATAGGGGTACAATATGGAAGGGAGGGCCATACCTAAAGGGAAACCACAACCATACAAATGTGATCAATATTGTATGAAAATTACAAAGTAAAAATTTAAAAAACTACAGTAATCATAGTATCATGGTATTAGCATATAGATAAACTGAACTAAAGAGAAGAAACAAACCTACACAGGTTTTTTTTTTTTTTTAAACATCTTATTTTTTAAAACATCTTTATGTATAATTTGTATACCACAAAATTCACCATCAGCATAATGCAATTTGAAAATCTTTTAATCACCCCCAAAAGAAATCTATCCTTGTTAGCCTTCACTCTATATTACTTCTCCCCCATCCCAGATATCCATTAATCTTTCTGATCTACAGACACAGACACATTTGCCTTTTCCAAGCATTTCATGTATGTAGAATCATACAGTAAGCGGCCTATTGGAACTCTTCTTTCATTTAATATAATACTGTTAAAGCCCATTCATGTTGTAGCATGTATCAGTATTTCATTTCCTTTTATTACCAATATTCTATCATAAAATATAACATTTCCATGTAAAGATTTGTGTATGTTCACAAAAGTTTTTTGAGAATAGCTGAAAACTGAAAACAACCAAATATCTATCAACATACAAATGGACAAAGAGATTGCTGTGTAGTCACCCACAGCTTAACAACAGGGATACATTTTGAGTATGTTAAGTAATTTTGTTGTTGTGGGAATGTAACATAAATAAGAGAGATTTAGCACAAACCTAAATGGTATATGGTCTACGACACATCGAGGTCATACAGTTATAGCCAATACTTATTGGGGACTTGTGTGTGGTCCATTACTAAGCAAGTCATTGATTGGAAAATTGCTAAGCAACACGTGACTGTATATCTATAAACACAGTCGTATTCAGTATCCAGTAAAAAGGAATAAACTCTTAGTAAAAACATCAAAGATGAAACTTTTAAAATAATTACACTGAGTTAAAGGAGAAGAGCACAAGAGTACATGCTGCATTCCAGAAAACGTAAACTAATCTACAGCAACAGAAAGCAAATGGAAGAGTTGAGGGAGTAGAGGGAGGACAGGAAGGGGTAGGAAAGAGGGCCTACTAAGAACATGAGGAAACTTTTGGGGATAATAAGTTCACTAGTAGCTGATGACAGTAATAGTTTCATACATACATGTCAAAACACTAAAATCTGTACTTTATGTGGTTTATTGAACATTATACTTATTTTTTAAAAACCCATTAAAATTAGAGAAAATGAGCTTGAGAAAATCATCAGAAAACCTAAGAAGCTTTTGTTAAGAAATAGGACTGATTCAAGCCTACAACTTACAAATATACACTGATAACATCAGTTGCTAACAATTACTTTGAAACAAATGTGCGATTGTTTCCTGAATATGTGGTATGAGGCCAATTCATACTCACACCTCTTCAATACAGTATGACTGCTGAAAACCTTCTATTCATTTGTGGCAGGCTATTGACTCCAGGGGAATTACGGTCTTTTAGTTTGATTAACGCAGGTATATGCTAAAATCCAGGAAGTAATCCTACAAAAGCCATCAGATCAAGCATTGGAAAAGTACGAGCGACATGGTAATCGTACTGGAAGTGGAACTAAGGCCATAAGATTCTGAAAACTGATCACAGGCCACTTCTAGCAGTGTGACAAGGCTACTTTAAACAAGAATTTTCTTACTGGTCTCCCACACTTGATGTGCTTTCCTGAGCTATGACTTGAGTATTTTTCAAAGAATATATAACACAAACTTACCTTTTATGGTATGATTCAAACTCAATGCAATATAAATTTGTAATAGAAGAGGTGAGATATCTCATTGCCACAGTTGGGCAGAGAAATATGTATTCACCCCCGTAAAATTCAAGGTTTAGGTCAGGCATGGTGGAGCATGCCTGTAAGCGGCAGCCTAGGAAGCCACGGCTAGGGCCAGGAATTGCGGTTCGAGTCCCGCCGGGGGCACGTGGTGAGACCTAGTTCCCAAAAAAAAAACATCTGGACGTGGTAGCATGTGCCTGTAACCCCAGCTACCTGGGAAGCTGGGGCTGGGGATTGCTTAAGTCCGTGGTACCCTGGGCAATGTGAGCCTGTGGTTCCACAGGCAAAACCAGCAAGACCTAGTCTCAAAAAAAGATCAAGGTTTAAAGGCATACAAGGCAATTCAATAGGCATGTGGAAAAAGATCAAAATAGGTACATAATACATATCACAACTGATTTTAAAACATTGTTGCCATGCTAGTTTCTTTGTATGGCTCAGGGGTCCTCAGCAAAATCCCTCAGCTTGCCCCTGCCAGGGTCTAGGCTGCTGGCGGGGGTTGGGGTATAGGGTGAGACCTTTATCACAAGGATCTCAAGTTCCCAGGGGGCAGAGATCCTGGGCTAGGGGAGCCAGTCTTTCCCCCTTATGTGTGTGTGGCGGGGGGGACATGCTAGGCAGCCGATGTTGGGAAAGGGGCCCCCTCCAGTTTACTTCCACCTCAATTAGCCTTGCACTAAGAAGGAGAAAACCAACAATCCAGTTGCAAACATCCAAGAGAGGAAAGGAGCAAATAATGGCACTCACCACCTGGGTAGGACCGACGTATGCATGGTTGGAAACACAAGAAACAAGACTAAGAGACCATTGTGGTGACCTGACACAGAGCTCCACCTACAACATCTCTGGACCTGAGGAGTGAAGTCCCTGGTCCAGAGATGTGTGCAAGATGAGTGAAACTCCCTCCCTCTCCAAAAATGGGAGGAAAGCCACAGGGGTGTGGCTGTGGCCCCATAGCAGAACTGTAAACCACCACAAAGGAGGGAACTGAACCAACCACCTGCTGGAATCTGTCCCCACCAGGGAACTTATCCACTGCCAATGTCTGGGAGTTGGGTTCCCAGCCCAAGACACCAGAACTATACAGGACAGAAGCACCACCAAGGGACACATACCGGCAAGGAGACAATCAGCATGACCATCACCTCCACCATAGGAAGCACCACAACAAAGGAGACTGGAGAACCATGCTACACACCTGCCCTATGAGAGGTCCCTGACATGCAAGGCCTGGCTGCCCACCTCATAGAAAATTCTAGAGATTCCAGCAGCCTGCACTGCTGTGTTCTGGGCACACAGGTTCTAACCCAGGAAAAGAGGATGTTATTTCATTAAAAAAGAGACCAGTGAGACAAGCATCAACCAACACCACACAGTGAGAGAGGAGTTGGAGTAACTGAAGAGGGGAGAGGGAGAGGAAAAGAGGGGGAGGATGATATAGGGAGGGCCATAAAGGGACTGATAACTATACAAATATGACCAATGTTGTATGAAAATTTAAAAATTTTTCTTAATTTTTAAAAAGTAATGTATAATTAAATATGTAAACAAAAAACAAAAAATAATAAATATGTGAGCAATTTAAAAAATATATTGTCATGTTGTCTTACAGTGTAGTATGTGAAACAAGACAATTAAAAATAAGATGATGAAAAGAGTATAAAAGTTAAAAGATGAGCCTAAGATCATAGCTACTCTTGGCTAAGGATCTAGATACACAGAGATCTTATTCCAAAGAGACCAGTAGAGAAAAGTAAATCTTTTGAGGACATTCATAACTGCTTAATTCTATAATTCCTTATCTGGTGCAAAAGAAAACTGAAAAGGATTTTCTTTAGATAATCAATCAAACTGATAGTTTCCAATACTAAAATTTAAATGGAGTCAAGTGAATGACAACAGAAAGCTTGGTAAGTAATATAATTCTCTATACCAGTTATTATCTAGTACCAGTAAACTAAGAGCCAAGGAAATATGTCAGCATTGTTTTTCAAATGTTGACACCTGAAGTTTTGGTACTAAAACAATTACTTATTTTTAGTAATCAGCCACTCCCCTTCCCTTCTAGTCATTACTCACTTCACAGTCAATTTATTTCTCTATTTCTGGAGCTCCTCATCCACCCCTATGTGACTTTGCGACCCATAAATCAACCACCCACAAACCTCTATAAGGTCAGTAGTGGCCTACAGTTCACTTAATCCATCTAGCACATATATTCTCAACAGGAGCAATAATGTACCCAAGAGGGCAAAAATTGATTCAAGGGACAAAAAGTCTTAGATACTAAAATGGTTTGTGAACCTTCAAAGAGTCAGAGTATGTAAATAAAAATACCATATATCTAGGGATTCTCCACTTTCTTACACTCCACCTTTTGTGTGTTCTCTACTCCAGATACCACTAACCACCATCTATCACTCACAAAGCTATAGTTTTGGCATAGACTATGCCCCTGAGATTTAAACATACTTAACTACCTGTCAATTTGACATCTCTGTGTCTCAAAAGTATTTTTCTGGGATAAGAATCCACAGCTTTGGTCAGATGCTAAGGTTAAGACCCACTGCTAAACAGTTGTTTTAAAAAGGATCATAAAAGCCACACTGACAAATCTAACTAAAAAGGCTGATATAAAACATTGTTCTATAAATGTTTTTATTCTTCTCTGATGTCTTTTAAGTCCACCTATGTAAATATAACTTCCAGCTGACAAACAACAGAAACTAAAGTAGGTCAGAAATCAACAAGTCGATATATTCCCCCCCCCAACTCTGACCATTATAACTGGTGATGCCAAAAGCTATTCTAAAACCAGTGTCAGACTTTCAGTAAAAGAGAAGTAAGAATATATAACACTAGAAATTAATTTGCAAGCTTTCTACAATGGGTATGTGCACAACTAAACAAAAATAGACAACATTTAAGAGAATTCTGAAAATGAAGTTATCACAGCCTACGTGTATTTTTTAAATGCAATTAAAAATTACAATTCCAGGCTCCCGGAGCTCCCTTGCCAGCGGGGAGCGAGGGGGGTCAGGCCTCGGGTAAGTCCCCCTGGAGGGGGGACAGGGTGGGGGAGCAGGCCCCACCCGCCAGTAAGTGGACGGGCAGCCACTTACAGCAGGCTTGGGCAGTGCCGTGTAGCCCCCAGCCCCTAAGCCAGGGGCATGGAAAGGCGAACGGTGGTCCGGCCGGCTGGACCGGCCTGCGCTGGGAGCTTCCACGCGAGAACAGGGCGGGGACTTGAGCCCTGCCCACCAGCAGGCAGATAGGCAGCTGCCTGCGGCCTGGATCCTGGCTCTAGGAGCTCTCTTGCCAGCGGGGAGCGAGGGGGTCAGGACTCTCGGGTGAGTCCCCCAGGAGGGGGGACGGGGTGGGGGAGCAGGCGTGCAGGCAAGCGGGGGGGGGGGGGGGGGGGGGGGGGGGGGAGGCCCCTTCCATTTCTCTCTTACTTCTTATTCTTACTCCAGTTAAACTTCAGAGGACCCAGAATATGCCCAACACCAACCCCAACATAGAATGGGTGAGGGATCAGGCAAAAGTCCAGCCCACAGGCCTGAGCTGGACACAACAGATGGACAACCAAGTGAACCAGTGCATGCAAGACCAGAAAAACAACCGATATCACCATGTGCACTTCTGCGCTTGCCTGGCCATGACCAGGGACTTCATTTTGGAGATATCTTCAAGGAGAGCAACACACCCTCCCTCCCTCATTACGAGAGAGGAGAGGTTGACCAAAGAGGGGATAATGGGCCCCACATCAAAACTGCAAACTGAAGCAGAGGAGATGATCTTCAAAGGCCATTTGCAGAAGCCTGAACACACAGAGAAACTTCTTGACCAATACTGACTGGGGGCAAGACCCCCTAAGTCCGACACCAGAGCCATAAGGAAAAGCAGCAAAGCAATAGAGATGGGACTAGATTGAAGAGGACGGCCGGCAGCAAGAAAACGTGGACAGATCACAAACGAATATAACCTGGCCACCCAACGCAAACTTATGACTGAAAACCTAACAGCAAGGTTCGCCTGGACCCAACAATGCAGTCCCTCACCCAGAGAAAAGACACTACCATAGGAAAGAGACTAATGGACTCAGCACAGCTAATAAACAACAAAGAGTAGGGTTTGAAAGAATGGACGGGGCACCAGAGGGAGGAGGGAGGGGGAAATAAAAATAACACAGAGGTTATAACCTAAAGAACAAAATAAAATAGTATAAAATTTTTTTTTTAAAAATTACAACTCCAACAATTCAAAAACTCTTGTTGCTCATTGGTCATCTATATGATAAAGTCACACCAGTAATCTTTCACAAAGTCAAATTGAAGTAGAAACAAAAATGAAATAGAAATACAAACCAGCCTATGAAGCGGCCGGGGCTAGGGATCGCGGTTCGAGTCCCGCCAGGGGCCCTCAGCGAGACCTAGTTCCAAAAAATAGCTGGGTGTGGTGGCGTGCGCCTGTAATCCCAGCTACTTGGGAAGCTGAGGCTGGGGATGCCTTGAGTCTGTGGTACCCCAGGCAACGAGAGCCTGAGGTTCCACAGGCAAAAATAGCAAGATCTAGTCTCAAAAAAAAAAAAAAAAGAAAAGAAAAGAAATACAAACCAAAAATGAGGACCACCTTTTTGGTTCTATGAATTTTCTTCTTGAGCAAACATAGGCATTTGCCAACATCAATATTGTAAATAAAAGTAACTCTGCTTCTAAAATTAACAAACAGATTTATTTCAGGACTAAAAAAAGTACCCTGTAAGAAAAACCTTGTAAAGGAAATGGAAGAAACCTTTTTGGCATAACAGGATTCAGATCTAATCTAACATAGTCTACATCTTTGCCTGCTGATCTTGTTTCCCTTTTTAGCATTTCTCTGTCTACCTATATCCCCATAGTAATTCTGATAGTATTCTTCCTAACTGATTTCTGAAACATTATTAAAAGTAACTACTATTTTCTGTATTTGGATTTCCTATATGCACTTCAAACACAATATGTCCCCAAATTAATTTACCCTCATCATTCTACATCCCTCTTGCAAATCTGTTTCTAGTGTACCATTTAACTATCAGCCCAAGACATAAAGTTGGGACTTGTCCTTGAGTTCTCCCCCCTGATAAAATCTTAGAATTCTATGTCATACTTTTCTTAAAACTGCCTCTTCCTTAATGGTTCTCTGGTCAAATAATGGTGCCAGGTCAAATAATCTGGGGCTTAAAACCAGTTCTGCCACTAGCTAAGTGTGATCCTAACCTTAGGCAAATTATTTAAACTCTTGGGTTCATTTTCTCAGCTGTAAAAAGAAAGAGCAATCAAATAAATTTCCCTCACAAAGTTGAAATAAGTAAATGAGCTAGTGACATTCAACACTGCCTGCACACTGGATGCTAACCAATACCCTGCGGGAACACACACTGATTCAATGACATGACAAGGTATTAACACACACTATGCACTTAATACACTATAATCTTTTTAAATAAATTGATTTCACTTCTTCTAAAGTATTGCTTCAAAAATTGTCTAACATCTAGTCTTAGCTATTTTATCATTTTTCCACAATGCTTTCAAAGAGTAGCTCCTGTTTTCAGGATAAATCCAAGTTTTTCCCCATGACATATAAGGTTCTTTATGATCTTAATTTTCCTATTTCTTAAGTTTCACCATTAGCATCCCTTTAACTCCAATCATATCATACTCAGAAGTTTCATATTCTCTCCAGAGTCACTGCTTTTACAGTGATCTTCCTTTTGCCTAAAGTTCCCATCTGCTTTTTCCTAATCCAATTCCCAGTTGATCTCATAACATCTTCTAATCCTTCAGAACTCAGTCCAGAAAGTCTGACCTAACCTGTTACATCATACCCTCAATTCTGACTTCAAAACAGTTTCTGTGCTCCCATATATTCCTGTCCTTTCCTTCTTCCAATGATGTTAAAAGAAGTATTTTATTTTATTAATATTTTCTTGATATATTTAGTTTTAACTTCATGAGAGAAATTCGTGTGCAATACTGATCTAATGTCTTTTTCAATTTGGGACCAAGGTTACACTGGCCTCTAAAAATATTAGAATAATACTCCATTTTCTATTCATTAGAATTTTTTTAAACTTAAGCATTATTTTTCCCTTAAATATTTGGCAATATACTGTTTATTCAGCATCTATCACAGACTGTGTATTAACCATTTTTACATGTGACTTCACTTAATCCTCATAGCAACCTTATGAGATATATATTATTATGCCCATTTTATATAGAAGGGAGGTTTCCCAAAGTCACAGAGCTGGTAGGTAACAGAGCTGGACTTGAACACACATCTCCCATGTTCTGTCCCTATGAAATATTGTCTTGTAAAAGCTCATCTGCATTATAATTATCTATTCATTCATCTACCTGTAGTAAATTCTCTGTAGTAAGATCCAAGAAGAGCTGGAACATGTCTTTAAATTTCTCATTTGCTCTAATTCTAGCATTGTGTCTATCAATTCCTAGCTGCTCAGTAAACAGTTTTTATATGAATGAATGAAAACATAACATTTGATTCTTATAACAGGTGAGGTTAAGCAGTTATTACCATGTCCAACTTAAAAGCAGATGTACGCTTATTTTAGAATGTTGCTCAAGAGGTTTATCTTTAAAATAAATCACATCCATATGAAGAGAAGGCAGTGAATTAGTTTCTTCATAAGAAAAAAAAAAGGATAGTTTCTACTTATTTGCAAACTATAAACACAATTTAATCTTCTGATACCATCTGTAACAGATACCTCCACCTATTCTGAAGGGGTCTGCATGGGAGGGCAGAGCTTCCAGGGACATGGTTGGCCCAGCTCCCCAAGGGGAGCCGGGAGAAAGCATGGGCAAAGTCCCTTGTTTCAGGGTCCCATTTAAGGGGGGCTGACCCTGGAGTCACCTATCAGTCAGAAATGCAACTGGGATCCACCCACCTCTCCCCCTGCTAGTCAAAGGGGGCTGCATGGGAGGGCATAGCTTCCAGGCACATGGTTGGCCCAGCTCCCCCTTTTCCTCTATATCTTAATATAAAACTGTATGAGTCAATTGTTTCAAAGTCCTCATCTGTTAATATCATTATCTTTGTCACCTGTGATCACCTTCTGTTGGCTCTTCGTTCTCTTGGCTTTTGGTCACCAGGTCCCATTTTTTTAACTTGCCTAGAAAATGTTGACTGAATGCATTCCTCATTTATGTTAATGGCACTATTACCACTCATTCAGTTAATGAAGAATAGAATTAGAAACTACCCTTGGCTACTCAACACCAAACTAAATTTATCATCAAATCCTATAGATTCAGCTTCTTAAGCTTTATTAAATATATGACTCTCTGTTCCTAATGCCCTCATCATCTGCTACTTCAACTCCTATAACAACTTTTTAATTGGATTCTGCTTCATTTTCTGTTGTCTGGAGAATTTTTTTTACTCTGCTCCAGGGTGATCTTTCTAAAATACTAATATAATAAGATTTCTGTCTTAAACTCTTTCAACAGTTCTGTTCTAGCCCATTTGCCACTTCACTTCCACCAGGCTTTGCCATCCCAAATTTTCATGCTGTTTCCCAGATAGATCTTACACATTCAAACTTAAGTTTCTTAACCATCTGGCAAATTCCAATTCATCTTTCAATACCCAGTAAGTCATCTCTACTGACTTTATTGACCTCTCTACACTGCTGTTCTCTCATTTTTCATGTAGCATTATAATTTTTATTTTTATTTTATTTTCTCCATTTGTCTGGCCTCCCTTGGTATTATCCTATTCATCATCAGCATCATCAACATCTTTCTTCTCCTCTTCACTATCAGCACTATCACCACCATCATTATCATGGCAGCAATAAGTATTACTTATTGTAATTTCATTAAAAGCCAGAATCAGTGTTAAGTATTTTACATGTATTTTTCCACTTAATTGTATCAACAGCTACAAGACAGGTGTTATAATTCTCATTTTGTAGTTAAGAACATTAAATTTCAGAGGGAAAATATACCCAATAAGTAGAAAATTCAAACCTAAGTTTCTTTGATTCTAAACCCATGATCTGACATATTCACATTCAGCATATAGTATGGTACTTGGTATATGGTAAGTTCTTACATACCATGTTTTATTATTAAAAAGTATCAAACAAGATAATATATGAAATATATGAAAGCCCCGTTAATTACAAAATGCCACATAAATACTATTATTTCCTTCTAACCTAACTCAGTTCATGTCAATTATTTTATTTCAACATCTTTCCCCACTTCCCCAACAACACATTTATCCATCTAAGTACAACTGAGATATAATAATTTCTCTAAATTCCCAGATGAAATCAGTAATTCTTCTGTTTAAGGATTCTACACTTCTTCTATTGTACTAAGTATATTACTTATCTGTATACAGTTGTTACCTCATCCACTTTAGATTATGAGTTTAGTAGATAAATATTTATCTTCATATTTTGGAAGTTTTATCGAGAACAGTGCCAGGATATGAAAGATGCCAAAATTAATGTTTGGTGAAAAAATGCACTAAGTTCTAAGAATCACTCTTAGAACTGCGTAAGAAGGGAGGATCTTTTTTTTTTTTGAGACTAGGTCTCACTATTTTTGCCCATGGAACCACAGGTGCTCGTCGCCTGAGGTACCACAGACTCAAGCAATCCCCAGGCTCAGCTTCCCAGGTAGCTGGGATTACAGGTGCGCACCACTATGCCCAGCTATTTTTTTTGGAACTAGGTCTCGCTACGGGCCCCAAGCGGGACTCAAACCGCAATCCCTAGCTCTGGCCACTTCACAGGCTGAAGCTTACAGGCACGAGCCACCGTGCCCAGGCTAGAAGGGAGGATCTTGCTTGGTATTCATTTTGCTCCAGCCTCACTGAGATAGAATTAAATTACGTTGTTCAAGCCAGGTACGGTGGCTTGTGCCTGTAAGCTTCAGCCTATGAAGCGGCTGGGGCTAGGGATCGCAGTTCAAGTCCATGTAGCGAGACCTAGTTCCAAAAAAATATACCTGGGTGTGGTGGCACGCACCTGTAATCCCAGCTACCTGGGAAGCTGAGGCTGGGGATTGCTTGATTCTGTGGTACCCCAGGCAACATCAGCCTGTAGTTTCATAGGCAAAAATAGCGAGAACTAGTCCCAAAAAAAAACAAAAACAAATAACACTGTTCAACCTTAAGGTAAATAGATGATCTGCTATACATATATATCATGAAATAATTGACACAATAAGATAATATAACCATGACCTCAAACTGTTATCTCATGTATTATGTGTGATGAGAACCTTTAAGAACTACTCTCTCAGTAAATTTCAAGCATAAATACAGTATTGTGGACTACAGTTCTCATGCCATACATTATTAGATCCCCAGAACTTACTCATAACTGAAAGCTTATATCCTTTGACAATTTCTCATTTTATCTACCTTCTACATCCTGGCAATCACAAATCTATTTATAGATGTGACTTTTTAAGATTTCACATTTAAGATCATAAGTTCTTGGTTTCTATTATTTCACTTAGTATTATGTGCTCAAGGTTCATTTACATTGTCACAAAAGCACAACTCACAAAAGTAACTGATATGCTGGACTTCATTAAAACTTCTGCTCTCCAAAAGACATATCAAGAAAATGAGAATTCAAGCTACAGACTAAGAGAAAGTAAGTTATAAAACATATATCTGACAAAGCACTATTATCCAAAATAGACAAAGAACTCTTAAAACTCAGAAAATAAGAAAATAACCCAGTTGGAAAAAAATGATCAAAGATACTGACATCTTACAAAAAAATCAATCAAAGATATTGACATCTCACCAAAAATATTGACATCTAATCTCATAACCTTTTTTTTGTCATATACTTCTCATAAGTATATGAGACGCTCCACTTCATATTTAGCATTAGGGAATTGCAAATTAAAAGAACAATGAAATACTACTTACACGCCCATTAAAATGGTTAAAATCCAAAACACTGACAACATTAAATGTTGGTGAAGAGCAACAGGAACTCTCACTAATTGCTAGCTGAATGCAAAAACAAGAAAGAACTTTGGACAATTTGGCAGTTATTACTAAACATATCCTTATTAAACATTCTTACCAGTTGATTCAGTAAATGCACTCCTTGGTATTTACCCAAAGGAGCTGAAAATTTAAGTCTACCCAAACCTGAACAAGGATGTATAGAGCATTTTTATTCATAAATGCCAAATCTTGGAAGCAACCAAGATGTCATTTAGTAGGTGAATGGATAAACTGTGGTATATCCAGGTAATGGAATTATTATTCAGTACTAAAAAGAATGAGCTATCAAGCTATAAAAAGCATGGGGCGGGGGGAGGGGGGGGAGAACCTTACATGCCCATTACTACGTGAAAAAAAGTCAATATGAAAGTCTATATATGTATTATTCCTACTACTTGACATTCAGATAATACTACAGAATGGACAGTGAAAAGATTATTTCTAAGAGCAGGGGCAAGGGAGGTGGAGCACAAAGTATTTTCAGGGCAGTGAAACTATTGTGTATACTATTAATGGTGGATAAATGTCATCATACATTTGTCCAGACACATACATTCACAACACAAAATGAACTCCAATGTAAACTATGAACTCTGGGAGATAATAAAAATTATGTGTCATTGTAGATTTATCAGTTTTAACAAATGCACCACTATAGCACAGGATGTTTATAGTTATGGAGGGAGGTAGTTCATTTGAAGGGCAAGGAACAAACAGGAACTCTGTACTTTCTGTTCAATTTTATGGTGAACTTAGATCTGTTCTAAAAAATTATGGCTCAGAAGGTAAAAATACTGCCTGATTATTTCTAAAACTTAGCTTCCAAAATTACCTTAACTATTTTCAGGCTCACAATGACGAACAAAGAACTCACTTTTCAATTTTCTTCTTTTGTTCTTTTTGCCTTTGTTGTTCTTTTACTTGTTCTCTTTCAATATCCATGAAAAGTCGTCTACACCTCAGATATTGTTTTTGACGCTAAAGGAAACAAGTTAAATTGTTAAGAGAATTTTTCATGCAGGAAAATTTTCTGTGTAATAGACAAGAAAGTGATATGATACATAAGTCACATGAAATTAAGTCCTTAATTTCCTTCTATTTTTTATGACTCAAGACAATATGACATACAGCAAATGTTTTTTATTTTCAAGTATACAGCTATTAAATATTGCAGACAAAGCAGAGAATGAAGTACTTAGTTCGCTTGCCCTCAGTATAATCCCTTGTCAAAAGTACCTGTGGAATTGATTGTATTTGATGTCATAAGATATATATTTACTCTTGTCCCCAAGCAGTATGTGACACAGACACAGGAAAGAGAAACAATGTGAGAGATATTTTATATAGACCATTAGTTACCTTAACTTTTAAAACCATTCCTCAGAAGCATGCTCTAAGTTCATTCAAACATGGGGGGGGGAATGTTCAATGAGAAAAAAAAAAAAGGCTGAGAAATATTAGAGAACTATTCTTCTAAAGGGAAGAAATAAATAAATACTACCACCTTGTGTGTGATCTGTTTATGCCTTTGGATATATACATCCTCTGCAAAGGACAGAAGCTGTTCAAGATGCATTTCTGTATATTGAGTAGTATGTGCCCTTTTGGTAGAGTCTGTTTTCATAATTATCAGTGGTATTTCTTAGGACACAAATGGTCCAAATCTATTTTTTTTCAGAACTGACTCTGCATATCTGGTTTGGGTCCAGACATTTGCATTTTGAAAAAAAGATCCACATCTGATTCTGATGCACAGCCAGTGTTAAAAATTACATGTTTAAACTAAATTTATATTGAAAAGAAAAGGAAACATAAAACTCTTCCTTTAAATAAGTTAGCATGTACATAACTGGAAAACTTCACTAGGATCAGATCTCTGATTTCCTATGAAGGTTTCCTGAATTTTATGACCTTGGGAAAGAAGTTCAACATAGCATAAACATACAACAACTACTTTAATTTTATCTGCAGTATTCGTTCTTGTGTAAGGACACAAAA
Organism: Uropsilus gracilis; assembly: GCA_004024945.1. NCBI lineage: Eukaryota > Metazoa > Chordata > Mammalia > Eulipotyphla > Talpidae > Uropsilus > Uropsilus gracilis. The sequence goes on along the minus strand of PVHY01008467.1, from coordinate 45,297 downwards.
GAATTTCCAATTTCATGTATACTAGTACAGTACAAAGCAATGTCTAAAATTATGACTATATACCTCTTTCCTGTCTTCCTCTTGATCTACTCCAAAGTGAAGTGTCAGTGGATTTTGGAACTTAGTGATTAATCCTGATCGATATTCATCATAAACCTGTCAGAAAAGTTCAGTCACACAGTGATAAAACTGGCAAAAGTTAGCCCTGTACACACCTTTGATAGAGTTGTAAACCAACATTAGCTCAGTAAAAAAATTCTTAGCTAAATGAATAAATCCTTAGGACTAAATTTAACAAAGGATAAATTTTATACTCTGAAACTTTTAAAACACTGGTGAAAGACATGAAAGAAGATCTAAATAAATGGAAAACATTCTCAAATTTACGGACAGACTTAATACTGTTAAAATTACAGCACTCTTCCAAACTGGTCAATAGATTTAGTGCAATCACCATCAAAATTTCAGTTGATTACTTTGTAGAAGTTGACATGGTGATCTTAATTTAATACGCCAAATTCAGGCAATATAACCCTAACATGTTCCAGCCCAAAGTATGAATAGTTTATTTCTTAGTAATCTTGCCCTATGCTCTAGCAGCTGACTCATGGAGATCTAGCTATAGCTATGGCTATCGGGTAGAAGCATCCTCACCTCTCCCACTCAGAAACCACTCATTTCTTCCCTTCTAACACCTTAAAAGACAATAACCACTAAAATTAAACCTTTCATAAAAACAGTTTTTCTAATAGGCAATAAGTGCTCTCAACAATAGTCTAAGTTTTAAGGCTCTCCACTGAGAGTCTTAAAGTAAATTTAGGTCAGGACAGGTTTTATAGACCTATCTTGAAATAAAACAAGAATCTGCTTTTTGGTCAGCCTTACTACTCCCAGCTCAGTAGGTGTGCATAATCGTGTCTAAGTCCTGTTGCTCATACTGTGTACAGTGAGCTCTACCTGTCTTTTGCTGCAAGTCTTTCGCTGATGCCTAGATGGAACAGGATGATGGCCATCCAGAAGCCTATCTTCCCTCCACCTTTCAATTTCTCCAACTGGTGGCGGCTGCCGGAGTTGTGAGTTTTGTATCTAAAGATACAAAAACATTCACCAAATTGTGTAAGGAATGACACAGTGTAACAAACTATGGCATGAAAATAGACATTATACTTTTTGCCTCTTTTATAGTTCTTAAATTTATTTACAAAACAATAATAAATTTCTTCATCTATTAAACAAAAATAATATCTCTCCCACAGATAGATTATCTCCCATTATTATGAGAATTAAAAGAAAGTTTTTATTTCTTTGACTAACAAATGTCAACAGCTATTGAAAATAATAATATTATTTACAGTAATAATATGGGATAACACAATCACTGTTGTTAGAATAGCTTTGGTAAGTCCATCTCAAACTCTAATTTACTTCCTGCTGCTTACACTTTACTATACCTGCTCTCTGATAATGACTGGATTCTGTATTTTATGTGAAACATGTCTGTGCCATTCTGGAAACAACTCCTTTCTCCAGCTCCCATTTGTCACATTATACGAAAGGGGATCATAGTCCCCCTGTTCCTAAAAGACAACATAAACATTGAACATCAATTGTCCCAGCAAGAGCATCATGCCAAAGCAATTGTAAAAGCTTCAGTGAGATCTTAAGTAATTTAGGTCAGAATGGTCAACACGTCACAAAATAAGATGACATTATATCATTTTCTTAAATATTAATCTAAATATTAAATCCCTAAAGCAGTTTACTACATTACTCCATTGATCTGGAGCCAAAATCTAAGTGATTTACTCTCTGCTCCTTACTCCTCACTATATTCTGTTCTATTTACTTTCTGGGATGGGCTGGGTCATGAATACAGGGTTGAAACATACTGATGGCACTTCTGCAGTTAGGCTGCTGTCAGTCTCCCATTTCTCAAAAGATGAGGGTTGCTTGATATACTTGTTCTAAAGAAACAACAGAAAACAAAACTATATAGAAATGCCTATATAGAAATGGTGGATTAGACAATATTGTAGACTTCAGTCTACAATTGATAACAATTAAGGGGTATACATATTTATGTATAATACACAATTTCCAAACATACATCAAAGTGGACAAATAATAGTATAATGAATCTCGGGATATACATCACCCAGCTTCAAACAATTAGAAATGTTTTCCATTTATCTCTTCTACTTTTTTTCTTGGAGCATTTAAGGTAAATCCCATATTATTCTGATATTTTTCTTTCTTTTTGCACTGGGCAACTCTTCACAATTTGGAAGAAGAAAAAAAAATGAATATTTTTATATATAAAGTTGCCAGGATTTTCCCAAGGAAAACTGTGTTATTTCCACAAGCACTTCTATTGAAGGTGCCTGTAAACTCCATGGACATGATGGTAAAGTTCAGGAAGTTTTGAGGCAGCAAATGGCTTGTTTTGTTCCAAGTCTTAATTGTTTTGCAAACTGGATGCTGGTTTTGGTCTACTGCTTCAGTTAACCGAGAGGAATTACTCCAGTATTTATAAGACAAAAAGCATAAAGCTAAAATATGCTAAGGATCTAATAACAATTTACTATTAACACATTAATATTATATAAAAATGTGTCCTTTTGTTTAATCCAAATGACAGCAGTATGCTTTCTCACCTGAAATCTTTAGATCTGTTACATTTTTAAATAACTGAAGACATTCTCTTAGCCAAATTCCAGAAGCCTAGTTCCATGTATCCTACATAGAAGCTTGCTTGATAAATACCAATCCAAATCCTAATTTTGTTTCTGCTAATTCTGAGAAAGTAGACAATCCTCCCATTGTATTCTGCTTTACCTCTTCTCTAAGAGAGGCATGGTCCTGGATTTTAGGTTTAATATTCTGATACGCCTGAGGTACTTCCTCTCTCGGTCTCTCTTCTTCCATAAAATATGAGGGTTGTTCAAGAAGCAAGTTCTAAAGCAGCAAGAAAAACAGATAACAAATTTGTCTAACTAGGGCAACATGAAAATCCTAACAATGCAACTTCAGTGAGAACTCCAGGGAAAATGATAAGTAGTGAGCACATTCTGATACACTTTGATCTGAATGAAGATGCTATTAGCCCAACCTAGCAGTACTTAATTCTTGTTCCCAAACCATGCACATGAATAATCTAACAAATTCCCCAAATTTAAGTAATTTAGTATCTACAAGTAGTCCCTACATTGTTCAGCTAGGAACAGGGTGCTTGTGTTAATACTGTGGGGTTCTGCAAAAGTTGTAGCATAATCTTAGTAAATTAAAAGAGTCTGATTCTACAATAAGGATATAAACATGATTTATTAGCCCTCAGAAAGACAGAACTGATTTGACCGATAGAGTTCAATGCCTTTTGCACCTTATACATTACCAGTTGTTGAGAATGTAAAAAATCCAATTACTTTAGTTTCTGGTTTTTTTTTGTTTTTTGTTTTTCTGCTCTACTGACTCTTAGGAGGTAGACACTGATAATCTGAGAGGAAAAAGTCTTCTTTCCCTTTCTCATTTGTCACATCAGAATATAGTTCCTTAAAATGCACTTTTTAAATGAGGGAAAAACAACTTCAGTATAAATTGCCCAGCAGGAGAAATATGATAGCAAAAAGATTCAAAGTTTTATTGAAACCCTTACGGTAATTTTTTACCTCAGAAGAAAGTGAAATATCAAAACAGAAAACCATACTTTTTAAAATCAGTTTTGAAATCTACCTGAGAACTATCTTTGTAAACTTTAAACTAAATCTCAAGTAATTCAGTTCCTGCTGGTCTCTCTTTTCTTCTGTCCTACCTTGTCCCTGACAGAAGAATGGTCTCCATGTCTATCCAGAAAATTCTGGTGGACAGCCAAAGGAAATGCCTCTCTCTCCCTCCTACCTATCCAAATTGATTCTGACGGCTTCAAATTTGCTTTCTAAAAAAGAATAAACACAAAACATTGATTGCTTAATTAAGGAAAATAGATTAACCATTAAAACTTTAGGCTGTAGAGAAAATTGTGCAGTTAAGTAAAATCAGAGTTTAAGTAAACACCCAATAGAATAAAACAAAACCCTACACTCTAGCCATATAAACCCAGTCACAACCCTAAGTAATTCAGTTCCTGTTGGTTCCTTTCTTCTTCCTTTTGTTCTAAGTGATTTCTGGAGGAAGACTGGCCTTCAAACCAGGGTAAAAGATACTGTTAGACACCTGTAGGCAAATTCATTTTCCATCTTTCAACTGTCTAAGTGGATGATGGTTGCCAAAAATATTTTTCCTAAAGGAGATTTAAAAAAGAAAAAATTTAAATATAACTAATACAGACAGGGCAAATAAGCTACTAATAATATTTTAATATTAAAAGAAAACACTATAAATCTGAGAAATCAATCACAAAACTGTTTTTCCAATTATGGTTCTCAACTGCAGCAGAGTCCTTGCAAATTCCACCCCATAGATAAATAGCTCATTTAGTCTTGCAATATTTCCTTTGCACTCTATTTACCTGATCATCATACAGAAAATCACGATCTTTGGGTGGAAAATCCTGGTCCTGATCTGTGGGTAGAAAATTCTGGTCTTCACGCCTCAGTAAAACATTTTGAACTTTGGAAAGAACATGCTGGTCTTTGGGTACAAAATTCTGGTTTTCAGTAAGGTAAGTCTGGTTTTGGGGTAGAAAGTCCTGGACTTCCCAATCAATACTCCCAGCTTCTAGTTCACTACTCTGGGATTCTGGCATTATACCTCGAGTTTCTGTTTTAATAGCCTGTGCTTCAGAATCAATGATGTCTGCTTCGGGTGCAACAGCTTGGTCTTCCAACTCAATAGCCTGAGTATTTGGCTCAACACTCTGGATTTCTGTCAAGTCATCCTGGCTTTCCACAAGGACACCTTGAGCCTCTGGAAAATCATTCTGGGCTTGTGGCAGAATATCTTCAAAGTTCTGTAATTGTTTTAGTTTTTCTTCTTCCATCACAGCAAATAGTGGCTTTTTAAATTGTACTTTCTAAAAACAAACACCAAATACAGAATGTCAAGTAGCAGCCATACTCTAGGTTTCTGTGAGAGTTCTGAAATAATCTTAAAAGAATATGATTACGTCAAACTACTAGAATAAAATGAAAATTATAGTTTTTGATCAATTTACAGAACCGAAATCTGCAACTCCAAACCAGTAAAACAATGCTAACATCTCTAGCCCAAATCACAATTTGTTTAGTTTCTATTATACTATCTCTTTCACTCTGCTTTACCTGAACTCCGATGGAAGGTATGTTGTCTTCAGTAATGTGATCCTTTTGATCCCTCCAAAACAAATTCTCTCTCTCTTTCCCCTCTATCATAGCAGGCGAATTATCTTCAGAGTCAGGTTTCTAAAGAACAAATACACAATAAAACAACAAATTTATCTATTACAGGTAGAAACAATGTGGACTGCAACAAAACCCAAGGCTTCAGAAAACTAATATAATTTTAGTGAGTCAGTAGTCAAATTATCACAAAAAAACAGGATGTTATAAAGTAGTTCATGACTATAAAATGAAAATTATAAAACAAAGAAGACATATTCAAGGATCTCAGAGAATGATATGGCAATAAAGATGGCAATAAACCCTCACATTTACAATAAACTGACTTTCAACAAGGATGCTAAGACAATGCAATGAAACAATAGCCTTTTCAACAAATGGTGCTGAAATAAGTTGATATTCATAAAAATATACAAAGGAATTAAATTAGTACACTTCCTTTTACCATACATAAAAATTAACATGGGTCAGAGACCTAAATATAAGAGTTAAAATTATGAAACTCTTATAGAAAATACAGGAAGAAATCTTTGTGACCTTAGATTACACAAAGACTTATTAGATAATACACCAAAAGCACAAACCAAAGAAAAATTAGACTACACAAAATTTTTAATTCTGTACTACAAATGGTAGCATTAAGAAAGTGAAATAACATGTATTTTGAGAAAATATTTGCAATTACATAAAGAGTTCTCTCTTTTCCCTTTTTATTCAGGTATTATTGGTCTATAATAATGTTTAGGATTCAGAAGAACAGGATCACACCTCTGCAAATTTTTGTGATCACACCACACCACACCCACCACCAAGGCACCTGTAGTCCACCATTGTCCCCTGGGCTCTTTATACAATTTATTTTCTCCTTTCCTCCACCTTAAGGTAGCCTCATATTTTCAGTCATATTTCTAGGTTTGCATTTGTTTTGGTTTGTCTGAACCTTTGTCATTTTTGTTTGCTTGTTTGTTTTCTTTGGAATGACATGAGTGAAACCATTCAGTATTTGTCTTTCTACTTTTGACTTATTTCACTAAATATAATCCTCTCCAGCTCTATCTGTTTTGGCCCAAATAACAAAAGTTCATCTTTTGTTTATAGCTCATTAGTATTTCATTGTGTATAATACTACATTTCCTTAATCCACTCATCCATCCCTGCACATTCAGTTTGCTTCCTTAACATGACTTTTGTAAATAATGCTGCAATGAATGCAAGAGTGAATATATACTTTTAAATATTTGCCATGATAATAATATAGGGATCTTCAATTCTTTATGTAATTAAATATAATAAAAATAATAATTAATAAAAAGATAAATAACCCAATTTAAAAAATGGACACAGCATCTTTCTTTAATTGACACTGAATCGGTAAAGTTGTTATTATTTGTTCCAGATTTGGCAATAGAAATAGAAGATATACTTGCCCACTGTCAGGTAATTAAGGCAAAATATAAGCCTTCTAAATTGTTACTGGCTAGAATAGGGACAATAGCATTTGTGGAACTAATATATTTTTCTGCCAGTTAATTTCAGCCCATGTATTTGACATTTTGTTTTAAATTTTAAAGTAGAACTCACTATTTTTCTTTATTCTATGTTAGAATATTTAACCCACATTCTAATGTCAATCAGAGAAAGTCTAATGTCTAACAAGTAAGTCTAACAAAGACGTAAAACCAGAGTTCAGATGGATTATAAACTATTTTCTCCTCTGAAGCAGATTCCCATTTCACATAACTGAAAGGACAAAAAACTTTTGATCCGAGGGAATGTCTACATACTTGATGTGGTAAGAATATTGCCACTAATTTCTTAGATCTTAATTATATGGACTAGATATTATTTGTGATGTTTTATCTGAAAAACACACGTTCATTCTTTGGAAGCAAGCAGTCAGTATGAAGTCATCACTATCAACATCAAAATAAATTACACTTAAATGGCACCTCTTATGTATCTAAAACTGGTTTACACAAGGATGTTACCTTAGACTTAATCCTCCCTGCTACTGGGTAATTATTTGTCAGGACTGTGAAGAGCACTCTTTCCTGAAAAACATCAGCTGAAAAGTTTGAACACATACCCCACACAATATAAAAATATCAGCTTCTAGGATCTGATAATCCATTTTTTTTCTAGTTTATATTAGAAGGTGTCCAATTACCTCATTCTAATGGCTGATATTATAGTACCACCAAATCCATGACAGTTATGAACACTGTCAGGAAAACAAGCTGCTAAGCAGGCACTACAAAATAATACTAGAAAAAAAAAATGAGAGGCACAAGAAAACAATACTAGAAAAAAAAATCATACTAATTGCATCTACGATAAAATGCCATATGTAGACACACATCCATGCCCACTTGTTTTTTATATTTAACTATAAATCTCTTTATTATCACAGAAGAGGGAAACATTAGGATTACTGGCTGTAAACATAAGACAAATGTTTCTGATTGTTGAATCATCTAAAGTTAAAAAGAGAAAATTAAACACACACACACATATATACACACACACATACATACAAACATGAAATTCCAATTAGGAAGTGACTCTGAGAAATAATTAATAGAGTTGATAACAAAAAAATAATAGTTTTAAAAGTCTAATAACCCATTTTACTAGATGCTGCATATCAAAACTTGAAATTAAATTATTAAAATTAAGTAAAAACAAACAAAAAATACATGGGTTTAGCAATGATATTTGTGAATTCTGATAATAGGTATCAAATAAACAGGTGTCAAAATAATGTTTTATAAGTATAACTTTAAAATACTTTTAAGTCTAACTTTACATTTAGAGTCCAGTTATTCACTCTAACCTTATATTTTGAATCAGAAGAATTAAAAAAAAAATCTGTATTTATTTTTCTGATTAGGAAGTAAAATATACATGTTAGGGAAATTTTTTTAAAGTTAAAACCAAGATAATAAAATATAATACACCTATAATGACACTACCCATAAATAATCAGTACTAACATTTTGGCCAATTTCTTTCCAAGCTTTTGTCTATGAATATAACTTTCTTCATGTCTTTATTTTGCATTCTTTTTTTTCCATAGCACTTACCTGAAATTGTGATTTATATTTATTTGCTTATTATATGCTGCCTGCTAGGACAAAAGCTCCTTGAAGGATCATTCTCTATTTTTTCAACATTTTTAAGTCCTATTTCCAGACCAGCAACTAGTAATTGAAGGCATTCCATAGACATTGGTTAAATTAATTTTTAAATTACTTTTGTGTGCTACTTCTTTCACTTAACTATATGTAATTTTGTATCCCACTTTTTTTACTTAACTTTATACCACAGATTTTTCCTTATCTTCAGACCATGATTTATTTTAGAATGGATAAATCACAACATTTTAATGACTCTCTAATATTGTATATCTAAGATTACTTCCAATTATTTTATAGTTTTAAATAATGTTGAGATGTAAGTAAACCTTTATCTGTATTTTCAAAAATAATTTATTAGAAATTAATTTACCTCTTGAAAGGAAAAGCTTTTCCTTCCACCATCTGGAATCACTGATGCATTTTTATTCACAGTTTTAAAGGATGCCAGCCTGTGATGTGCTTGTTTCATGGATTGCCTAAGCTGCCAGAGAGAGGGGGGGGAAAGCAAACAAAAACAGGCTAAAGTTTTAATACCAAACTCACTTAAGTGTTCCAACAGGATAAAAAAAATCCCTATTATTAAAAAATGCCAAACCTAAGACAAAAGGATTACTTGTAAAGGAGATTTTGATCTGTTGATAGTGTTTGCACAACATTTATTCTCATTATTCTAAGAATGAATTTCATAACTTGCTATAAGTGCTGTCTTAAAATAGTGCATACTTTATATCAAGTACAAACAAAAATATCAGAATCTAAAAAATCTAAACTAATACACTTGGAAATTATCAAGCAGATGCACTCCTTAACTTCTATCCATCTTTTCAGTAAGTTCCTTCCTTGCCTGCTTAATTACTTTAAGCATTCCTTTGCTAAAAACTATTCTTAGATGTCCTAAAAACCTTTCTTCCTATTTAAGTTCCTTCTTTACCCCTTGAAACAGGAGCCAGAAGAAGACTTTTTAACTTTGACTTAAACACATACAGGCCTGCTTTTATTTTTTTATTTTTTTAAACTAAGCAGGCTGCAGGCAGTTACATTAGCAATTGTTTTTAACTTTAACTGGATACATCTATCTGCCTGCTTCTCTCTAAGAAGCAGCTACAAACAGGTCATTTACCTTTACCTTGAAGTAGCCACACCTTGGCCTGCTTCTCTTTTTAGGAAGCAGGCTACACACTGTTTATCAGCATTTACACTGATCACCTTTACCATTAATATGCAAAGGCCAGCTAGCTGCTTTTCAGCTCCCAGCTCCAAAAACTGCAGGAAAAAAAAACTTAAAAACACAGTTTAAACTTTTGTGGGTTTTTTTTTTTACCATCCTCAGCCTTCTCAACCAAAATATCAAACCAGTGCAAGACTATCAGTGCAGACTAATTTATTTTTAACAAAGTGATTTTTTAATTTTTAATAACTACACAAGAAACATGAAAAAACTCCGATTACTTTAACATTGTCCAAAACCTTTCTCAGCATTGTTTAAAGTCCTTTCCCAGATTGCCCAAAAATTTTCAGTCTCTCAGTCCTGATCATTTCATTTATGTCAGCCAGTCAAGAGTTCCTCTCCATGTGTCTAAAGACATTTTTTAGGGCACCCCTTTGGCGTGCTCCTCCTTGTCTTTCACGCTGCCTTCTCCTTGTCGGCTTTAGGTAACAAAAACTTTATAGTACCAGGCCCAGCCAAGTTTACTTATTTTTTAGGCCTAACTTTTGCACGGCCTCTCCCAGATACCAGTCAAACTTAGCAAAACAAACTCTAACACAAAGTTTAAATCTGCAAACTTTTTAACTGCACTTAGCACACATGCTGCCAGCCTGGGTCAGCCAAAGACTGCAGGCCCCCGGGCCCTGGCCAAGTTTACATGGTTCACATCTTTACTCTACAAAATGGCCGATTCCCATCTCTCTTTCATCAAATCTCTCTTTCCGATTTTTATATTGGCCTCCCATCTCCTCTCCTTGTTTCCACACCCTTTATATATCCTAATTTCCCCACCTTCCAGGAAACCTGTGTCACCTTTCTCCCTCCTGCATCTCCCTAAAGGAAAATTCCAACTAAGGTCATTCTCACATTTTAGCATCTGTCCTTAAAATCTGCAATCTTAAACAAGAAACAATTGGGGGAGGGGAGTAGCACACCCTATCACCCTGACATTTCAAGACTGTAATATTTATAGCCTTTCTCAAAGTTCCCTTCTTCTGGCTGGGCATGGTGGCACATGCCTGTCAGTGGCAGCCTAGGAAGCCGCAACCAGGGCCAGGGATCATGGTGTGGGTCCTGCCAGGGGCACGTAGCGAGACCTAGTTCCAAAAAACTATAGGTGGGCGTGATGGTGCGTACCTGTAATTCCAGCTACGTGGGAAGCTGAGGATGGCAATCACTTGGTCTGTGGTACCCCAGGCAACGTGAGCCTGCAGTTCCACTGGCAAAATAGCGAGACCTAGTCTCAAAAAAAAAAAAAAAAAAAGTTTCTTCCTTCTAACAGATATTTCTTTTTTTTTTTTTGAGACTAAGTCTCGTTATGTTGCCTGGGGTACCACGAACTCAAGCGATCGCTAGGCTCAGCCTCCCAGGTAGCTGGGATTACAGGTGCATGGCACCTGTATTTTTTTGAGATTAGGTCTCACTATGTTGCCCCAGGAGAGTCTTGAACCCGTGGACTCAAGTGATTCCCAATCTTGGCCTCCCTTCATAGGTTGGGATTAAAGGCACATGCTACAATGCCTGGCCCTCTAAAAGATATTCTTAAGATAACTTAGAATACAAAAATCAAAGTGATATCAGGTGAGAAAGCAGACAAAATGGGGTGCTTACCCAAAACTTACAAAGGGTAACTGCTGGCCCTTTAAAGCCAGCCACACACCAGGTTCTTCCCAGCCTGTGCATGCAGTAGCAAGACCACATAAACTTTAAGAGGGAGGTAAAAACAAATTTACTTCTTAAAAGACAAATTGGAAAAGAGTCACTGAGTGTACAGGAACCCCTTTAGTAATCTTACCACACAGTCCAGTCTCTAGTCCAAAGCGCACATGGCCTCAGCAGCCATGTGTGTCCACAAAATGGCGACTACCCCACCTTGAGCTGGATGAAGGAGTTAAGATGGCGCCACTGCTCCTTCTTCAAAGACACAGCTGCACTCACTGCAAGCCAGAAAAAGCCAAGATGGCGTCGTCGATCCTTCTCCAAAAGCAGGAGATTCAAATCCAACAAGGAAGACCAGGGTGGCATCCTCAATTCTTCTCCAAAAGGCACAGCTCCGGCATTCCGTCAGCTCCAGCTCCACAGTGGGCCCAGCATCAGCAAAACTCACTCAGTACAGCAACACAGCAAGCACTTCAGACGTCTCACGTTGAAAACCGCAACACAGCAAACTCTCCTCAGTTCTCCAAGACAGCTCACACAGGACACAAGTTTCTCCAACATGCTTCCCCAGGCTCCACACTGGCCCGGGCTGGGCATGAGGATGGAAGCCCACAGCTTGGCTTCCTTCCCTCCTTACTGCCCCTCATGGCAGCGGCAGCGATGAGGCCTCCAGCCTCCCTGCTGCTCCTCTCTGCTCCTTACTTCTCCATTCTCCTCTCTGTCCTCTTCCATTCTCTTCTCTGCTCCTCTGTGTTCTGTTCTTCTCTTTCACTTGTCTTTATCTCTGTCCCCTCCCTGATCCTTTAATCCTCTTTTCTCCCAATTCTCTTAACTTCCCTTCTCCAAATCTCCACCCACCAATGCTAACAATAGCTATTTTAATACATCAACACCAGTACTGGGGGCCACAGCCCCCTAACATTAGCACTCAATAGAACCAGTTTGTTCAAATAATGAGTATTAATATTAAATTTATTGACTTTTTCATTCACATATATTCACATATAAATATATTCAGGTGTTCATTCCTTATCTCTACATAGTAATTTCAATAAATATCTTTTAATTTTTTCTTCAAAGAAGCATAGTCTATTGCATATTTCACAAATCTGTAGATTGTCCTCTAAGGTGTTAGGAGTCCCATGCAGGAAGGAAGAAGAAATGAAAAGAGATTTAGTATGATAAGAGAGAAACCAGCTCACTGACAGGAACTTGAAGAGAATGACCAAGCCCACCTTTATTAAAGTTGGGGTCATATTTATACCTTGGCAGTGAACAATCACAATGAGGCAAGAAGGAAAATCCCCAGGGTCCTAGGATAGTGGCAGAAGGTGAGGCCAGCAGGAGTTAAGTGCCTTTTAACATTTCAAAGGTGTATCTCTTGGGTAAGGCATTTCTAAGAGGCCAGGAGTTATTGTATCAGACTAGAGTGCCTGGAACCCATCTCTGGTATGCCAGAGGGGGTGAGAAAAGACAAAGGTGTGCCTTTGTCTTTTAGACATTTCTTAATCTGTGTTCACACCCTGCATTAGGAAAATGGAGATTTATTTTCTTCAGTTCATTTTAATTTGTTGATGTAATTTTTTAGACAATTAGGAATCTTAAAGATGGAATTATATGTAACTGTATAAGTAAAACAGTGTTGTATACTATATAGGTCATGGGAAAAGAGTATAGATGAGATCTAACATTTAAGGAATTTTACCCACTCTACTGCCATGGAAGCATAATACCAATTTTGTAAGTACGAAAATGCCATAAAAATCTACCTAGCATTGAATTCTATTCAAATACAAAGAAGTTCATTTGCAAGTGATAAGATAAATATATTGCTTTTCAACTTTATATTAAATATTATACAATTAAATACCATACAATTAAAACCCCAACTCACATAATCCCTTAGTTTAGGCCATGAATGCCAAAGCAATGCATCAGTTACATTAGCTTTCTTTTATCATGAATAAACATAAGGCATACTAAGCTAAATGCTAGTCACTACCTTAGACCTAACACAAAAAAGGAAGCTGCGTCAACAAAGATTCCTTATATTACATAATGAACTAGGAAGTACTCAAAGTAAAAACCAGAGACAGAACTTAACCTAAAAGGTTCCAAATGAGCTCCAGGGTCCATCTACTGAAGAGGAGGCCTCAAGAAAGGGGTGCGCTCTCTGAGAGCGCATGGGGAATGGGTAAGCTGCTCCCTTAGGGGGAAGCTGGGGCGACCCAGGGACCTCCATGACCCAGGGACCTCCATGTGGCTTGGGGCTCCGCCCTTCACCACCTCTGTGTCTGGATGGAAGGGACCACACCCTCTCCAGGGTCCAAAGACTGGAGAGAAGGCCTCAGGGAAGGGGCGTGCTGTCACACACAGAGTGCATGAAAAGTAGGTAAGGCACTCCCTTCCTGGGGAAGCTATGGTGACCCAGCAACCTCCACTGGCCCAGGCTCCGCCCCGGCTCCGCCCCTCTCCACCTCCATGTATTGGGGGTGAGCACACCCTCTCCAGAGGGAATGGGGAGTGGGGAAGTCACTCTCTGCAGGGGGTGGAGGGGAGAGTTCCTTCTGATTCATTCCCACCACAGCCATTCCTCTGCTTGAACGAGAAAACAATTCAGAACAGATACACTTGAAGAAACAGAGAAATAAAGGTCATGAACACACCTATCACCTGCTCAAAAAGATCATGGTCAGAACTCCATGACACAAGATGGTTGTGGATGAGAGTTAAGACATGTCACCAGGAAACACCAACAACATTTCTGACACCGGGGTTAGGTTCCCCACCCACAGACACTGTCAACATGACCAAGGAGACCCCCCCCCATCTCAATGGAGGAACAAGGCCACAAAATAATGTTGGTAGGAAATGTGGGGAGCCACTCCACATATCAGACTGAAAGAAGATTCACCAACATGCTCAGAAAGGTCACTTGCCCTAAGGATATTCATGGAGAACTGAACAGCCTGGGTTGTGGTCCCCAGGAATGCAGGACTTCAACCAGGAGGATAATGTCTCAGAAAGAACACAAAGAGACCAACAGGCCAATCATCAACCTACAACTGACAACAAGAAAGGAACTGAAGTGACCAAAGGGGTGACCAGGGGAAGGGAAGGAGAGAGGGGAGGGGAGGACCATGACTACAAGCACGAGCTATGTAAGCAAATAATAAAAAAATAAAAATAAATTATAAAAAAAAGTTTCAAATGAAGAGACTAGAGGAGCCTTAAGTATGGCAAAGATTCAGAGCTATGATGAAAAGCATAGTAGTAAAAAAAAAAAAAAAAAAAAGATAAGTACCTGTACCAAATCAAAGATTCTATGCTGTTAGGCCCATTGGAGCTACCTCAATCCAGAAATAGACTCCTGTAGGGAATTTGGACTTCTGTGAAGTGAGTTTCTGGTTCTGCTTTTATTAGCCCAAATGAAAATACATTTCATTTACTCAGGAAATAATATTCCACTTACTTCGGTTAGTCTGAATTCTGCAGCCTAAAAAGCCTAGTTGAAACATGAATTCATACAAATGATAGATTACAGAAAACTTAGAGGGTTATTTTTATATTACTTAAACCTCTATTTAACAAAATTAGTAGCTATTTGTAGGCTTTATAAAGCTGGAAAACTGCATTAAAGAAAATAAAAGTTAAATCAGGACAAGAAAAAATTCAGTGAGAATAAATAAAAACCTGGGATATAGCATGTTAGAAAAGAAACAGTAAATTTAAGTCTATAGAAAAAAAATTACTAAAGGTGAAACAGAAATAACTATCAGTTATCCTTCAACTCCCCACCAAAATAAAATAAGAAAAACTTGGTCCCTAGAGGTAAATATCAGCCCTAGGTTAGTTTTAGCACTCTAGGTTCCTTCTAGTTTATGTGACCACTTGAAATTTCTCCAGCTTTATTCCAGTTTCTAACTTAAGATGACAAATCTTATCTGATCTTACAGCAAGTAGATAATACCAAATGTAAGTGGAGAATGGGATGGAATGCAAAATCATACTCAGCACAGTACTGTATTCAGTCTTGAAGGTCACATTTGAAAGAAGCACTGAAAAACTAAATGGCATGGGAAGAAATCAATTGAAATTCTAATCTGAAAATTCAGAATCTGGAAATCATACTACCATATGAAAAATGACTAAAGGAAAATAGAAACCCAAGAAGAGGAAATTGATAGCTACAAATATATAAAGTTTCTTAAATGAACATGGTATTTTATTCTCTATTGCATGAAGATGCAAAACTAGGGTAAATGGGTAAAAGTTATATGAAGATTTTGATTCAAGGTGCTGAAAAATAGTTCTAATAATTTCAACTCTTCTAAAAGATTACATGAACAGTTTGAAAAGTAGTGAGTTGCCAAAAGTAGAAGTGTTCTAGGAGAAACTAGATGGTCACATGTACATATCAGGGATGTTATAAAAAGAATTCCTTTGAAAAAGGTGAGGGTAATGTTTTTTCTAACACTTAATGTAAATAAATTCAAATATTTGAGTATTCTCTCTCTATATATATGTCTATACTATATATAGTATTCACAAACACTATATCTGTATATATAGAGAGACAGACAGAATACACCTAATCATATATACAAACCAGTTTTAAACATTATCAACTCTCTGGTCAATCATGCTCTATAACTTCCCCACTTCACCTTGCCCATTTGTTAATTTGAAGTATATCCCAGATGTCCAATTACTTCATCCTCAAATACGCCAATATATCAGGTGAACTTCCAATTTCAAGGATTTATTTATTTATTTATTTATTTATTTATTTATTTATTTATTTATTTTGAGACTAGGTCTTGCTATTTTTGCCTGTGGAACCGCAGGCTCTCGTTGCCCGGGGTACCACAGACTCAAGCAATCCCCAGCCTCAGCTTCCCAGGTAGCTGGGATTACAGGCATGCGCCACCACGCCCAGCTATTTTTTTTTTGGAACTAGGTCTCACTACGGGGGGCTCGAACCGCGATACCTAGCCCCGGCCGCTTCACAGGCTGAAGCTTACAAGTCAAGGATTTGTTTCTATTGCTACAACACAGGAAAACTGAAAAGTCCACTAACATCTAGAAAGAGAATTATGTTCACCATTTACTCAATCAGATATAGATAAATCAAGGAAGTTGGTGCTGGACTAGTTTCACTGTCTAGTTCTTAGTGACATCTAGTGGATAAAAACTACAAAGAAATAGTAAGATTAAAAAAGCTGCTATTGTCATGGCATTGTACCGGCTAAAGTAGTTTAAGTCACTGAACATTCTTAAATAGTTTATTTCCTTTAAAAAAAAATAGGGTATAAAAACTTTAAATTTGTAACATTTAAGGTTTTTTTATAACCTGATTTCCTCCTATCTACACTTACTTTATTATCATGCTTTTATCTGTTCTTCCTAACTCAAAATTTTCTTGAATTTACTAATTCAATTCAGCTTACTAACTCAAAAATATACAGCTCAACTCTACCTCTTCAGGAATTCTTCCCCAACTATTTCCTTGAGATTTAAAATTTTTGAACTCCCAAATATGGCAAATCTCTCTTTCGTAGATTAGAAGTCATATTAGCTATTGAGGGTCTGGGTCTCTACTTAGAAATATACACCCATGACGAGTTTAATTCACACTTCATTGGTGTTTAACAGTGTAGATTCATGTATCTGTGACTTAAGTGTTACACAGATGAAGCAAAATCCTCACTACAGTGGGACTTATAGCTATAGCAGCATGAAGGCAAATTGTGTCAATCAGTCAGTGTTCCATCCCTCCTACTTTACACAGTGACTGGCTCAATATTTTCTGAACAAATCATTTATCACCTTAAAAAAGCAAACAAAAA
The DNA here is from genome assembly GCA_004024945.1 of Uropsilus gracilis. Lineage (NCBI taxonomy): Eukaryota > Metazoa > Chordata > Mammalia > Eulipotyphla > Talpidae > Uropsilus > Uropsilus gracilis. The sequence goes on along the minus strand of PVHY01008467.1, from coordinate 28,133 downwards.
TTATTATAAATTACACTTACTACAAACCAAACAAAAAAATCACAGTTTTGGACAAGAAAAAATTCCTTTAATATAATTCTTTTCAATATATCATGAGTTTCTAAAGTTTTTCTTATTAATAATCGCACAGATTTGCTCCATACTTATAACCAAGCACATACACTTTAGTACACAACTTTTATTTACACATAATCATCATTTCCACATTTTCCCTCTTCTTACTATACCTAGAAATACATTTTTAAATAGTAAGTGAAGAATATTTCGCACAGCAAGGCTAAAGCAACTGGTACCAACTGGACAAAAAGGGTACACCAAAGAGGGAGCTCACTGAATTACATTAAGCTATTTGAATGGATGAATCTATTCATGATGGTCAATTTACTAAATATTAGAATAAATATTTTTAAAAGTTACATTAACAAAAACTAGGTATGTTGAGTGTTTATACTATTACTTCACCCACAGATCCATTTATTATGGTTATCAAATTAAAAGACAAACATAATGAATGAAATGCCCATATAGGTACTGAAATGCTCTGTCATACAGGTTAGGAATCACTTCTATTCATATGCTACAAATTGATAATAACTTATTCACAATGTAACTTCAGTATAGCTGGGGAAAATCTATGTCCTTTGACTTAAATAAAGCTCTTTCTAATAGGTTTTGACTCTATCAGGTTAGCATCTTTTTTTTTAGATCATTCTAAAGTGTCTTACCAAAAATAAATATAATCTTAAAATAAATATAAAAAATAAAAACAGAAGTCCACTATTAAAAATACCCCATTTTACAAAATAAATAAAAAGGAGATAATAAAAAGTGAAATTGGATGTAATACACCTTAATTTCAACTGCATATCCTAAATATGTCACATTTTTAGTTTAGGAGTAAGAAAAAAAATCTTAAGACATAAAGTAAAGATGTACTTACAGCCTGCGCTTGTTGGAATACTTCATCCTGATTTTCTCTGTCTTCTATTTCATCCCCAAGCATCTGGGAAGGAGGTAACTGAGCGCTTCGAATAACAGCATTCACATTGTTTGGAAAAACACTTGCTCTTTTAGAAACTAACAGTGTTGGATCTGAAGACTGCATGACTAGAGAGCCTATTTTCTTTGCCTGCATAAAAGAAGAAAAAGTGAGATTCTTCTAGTAAGACTACAATCCATTGCAATCAAATAATGCCTCTAAGCAGCCCAAAAGATTTTAAATTGGATCAGAGGGAGAGGAGGAACAAGAAACAAGGAAGCTTCAGGTAGGACAGGAACTAGCATTTACCAGCTATCTACCATGCAGTAATAAATTTTATCTAATTTTCACCACAATCCAAAGAGACTAGTATCATATCCCCATTTTACAGATGAAAAAACCAGAGTCCAGAAAATTTAAATAATTTGCCCAAGCTCACATAGCTAATAAGCGGCAAAGTCAGAATTCACATCTAATTCTGAATTCCAAACTCTGACACTGTTTTTAACTATTTAGTGAAGGCAAAAAGTGAATCAAAACAACACAGAAATGAACATTTCTCTAAATACAAATGTACTGCACTTGCTAGTAAAGCAGATTATACAAAGCATATAGTCAAAAGTGAATGTTATGCCAAAATAGCTTCTCTCATGAGACACTTTCTATTCAATCTGTATACATTCTCATTTTTTAACTTACTGCTTCATGAGACCTCTGAAGTTGTTGCTTTTTTCTCAGTTTAATTTGTTGATTTACTCGGTATTTGACTTGTCTCTGAAAGTGCTTCAAAGCTTCTTGTTTTTTCCTTAGCTGTTCCTTTAGTTCTTCTTCAACCTTATATGCTGAAGTCTTTAAAGATGGAAGATAGAAAATAAATTTAAATTTCAGTAGCTTTGCCCACTAGGGCTCTGTTATATATACACATCTAAGTCAGGATACACTTCAAAAAAATAATTCAGTTCTATGATCTAATAGATAACTAGAATAAATTATAAAATAATGGTATAGCCATATATGCTGCATGTATATATGTGCTGTATCTTCTGATGGTAATTTAACTAATGGGAGGGAGGATTCTGTAGCTATGGCACTTCCATGCTAAGTGAATAATTTTAACAGAAAAAGGCATATACAGTATGACCTCACTTCCATGTGGGATCAAACACAGACATATAGACACATAAACTGAACTGACAGATAAAGAGGAAAAGTTGGCTATTGTCACAGGCAGGGGATACTAGGTGAGCAAAGTGAATGAATGTGATCAAAAGGTACAAATTTCTAAAGATAAAATAAGTAAGTCATGGGATGCTATAGGTAGCTTGGTGGCTATAGCTAATAATACTGTGTTGTATACTTGAAAGCTGCAAAGAAAACAGATCTTAAAAGTTCCTATTTAAGAAAAAACATTTTGGATATGGTGGTAGATATTAAAGGCTTATTGTGGTTACTATTTGACAATATATACAAATATCAAATCACCATATTATACACTTAAAACTAATAAAATGTTATTTGCCAATCACGTTCATCCCACGAGGAGGCAGAGACCTATCTCTGCTTTACTATCCCTGTTTTGTACGCCACTGAGGTGGCCTGGGCCATGTACATACACTCTATTTTTTTTATAATCTTATGCCAGTTTAAACTCAGAAGAAAATGAATCAAAGGAATAAATATTTATTTTCTTCACAAATGTAATAAATTCCTATGACAATGTATACCTATCTATGTAACTTGCTTTCTTCCCACAAAAAAATTTTTTAATTATTTAAAAAAAAAAAATCTCCTAACTAGGCTATTGGAGAACCAAAAAATAAAAATTCCTATGACAAAAGTAATTAGTTTTGTCTTTGCAGAAAAAAAAAAAAATTTCAAAGAAGAGGAGTGAGAACAAAGTGGGGAGGAAGCACAATGGAATACAGCGGTGTACTATGAGTGGTTTTGTGGTAGGTGCTGTACGGTAACAACACCTGAAAGGGGAGATCCTATCACAGACAATGCAAACCAATGTTACCAACTAAAAGTAAATAAAAATAATAAAAACCTTCAAAAATAACCTTCAAAAAAAGTTTCAATTAGGGTGAGCCCCTCGTGAGTCTCAGTTGTTTCAATTCCTGCACTGGTGCTCTGAAGAATCCTTACAAGTTATGCATAATTTTTAAAAGAAAAGAAATAGTGCCCAATGCAAAAGCAGCACCTGCCAATAACCCCACCACCAAGACAGACAAACGTGTGACTCCCAAGAGCAACTTTCCTAATCTAAAGTTTCCTGGTAAAAGCTTCCTGACCACCCTCCTCTCTTCCTTCCCCTACAGGAGAGCACAAATAATTCAAGTGCTCATTTTAAGATAAAGCAACTTAAGCTCCAAGAAGTAAGAAGTTCCATAGCTTAGTGGGTAGACATGGGACACTTTGAAAAGCATACCATCCTAAACTTCACCTTACTCCTATCCACTCAGTCTTCTGGGAAAAAGGCTTAGGAAAGCACATTTTTAATAATCTCCTCTAAGTACTTGTAACACAGCAAGCCAAGCCTGGTCCAGGGGCAAGGGGGAAAAAATCAGTTGTCAATCACTTAAAACCAAAGCACTTTATACCAAATCTTAATGATTCCCCTGAGATATTTCTTGCATTTATCCCTTTTCATTTCCATTTTACCCCTTTCCAAAATTTCCTTCTTCATTTCTTACCACTAAACAAGTGCTATATTACTAAATTGTTATGATTATATCCTTATTTGTCCCCCAGTAATTTCTCCCCAAACTTCAAAACCTACAATCTAAACAAAACACTACTTGGTCATGAAATCATCTGCAAATGTTAAATAATGAATGAAGTTATTGCCTTCTCCAAAATTTTCTGTAGTTCCTTACCACCTCTATTTTCCACAATCCTGTCAAACACCCTTCCCCTACTTCACCTTCCACTTCAATCAATATAATCTACTCTACCCTTAGGTTCCTGAACATACCTTGCTTAGATCCTATCTCCCCAATCTCCATAAGTGGAGAACCACCCCCTTCTTTTCATTAATTATCCAAATTATTCATTAAACATTCCTTAGTCACATCAACTCAAGGTTGTACCTTTCTTCTCTGCAAGTTTCTTAGTATTTAATCATATATTATCCAGATTCTTAAAATCATTTCTGGAAATAGGTAAGATAGGAATAAATGAAAGCATGTACATATACACAAAAATAAGTAAAATGAATGCATATACAACATTATATTATTATTTAATATTTACTTTAAACATGTCTCATTTCTTCTTTGAGGTCAAGGACCACTAAGAGAACCTCACATTTTTCACCTCACATCACATGCAGAAGTATTCAAGAATAGAAAAGCAGTATAAAAGAAGACTTTTATACACATTTGTGTATTCCATATTAACCGATATCAACTTATTAAGCACTAAGGTAAAGGTGGGGATGTGAAATAAATTAAGATTTCCCCCTGTAGGAGCTCATGTTTCATCAAGAAAGTAGATAATAAACAACTTAGTATAAATATAATGTGGTAAGTGCTGCAATGAAATGTGAACATGACTAAGATGAATAGTTCTGTAAAACAGCAAACATTTCCTTCGTTTGCAGTGCTCCTCTCTACTATCTGTATCTAGTCCTTCTGTTTTAAGGATTAATTCAGACTATATTTCTTCATTCATTCATTCACTCATTCATTCATTCATTCAAGAACTGTTTCCATAAGACCTATTATATATCAGGACAGGAATGAATAAAACATATAGATCCTGTTCTCATGGAATTTATAGTCAAATTTTCTGGAAATATAGCCAGAATGAGTCCCATCCTCTTTAATCTTTTAATTGAATATGAATCTTACTAAATCTCCATTACAAACCTTAGCAAAAATTCTAAACAATCTTTAAATGTTATATTAAGTGTAGCCAAGAGTTCAGAATGTCTATAATATAGCGCAGGTGTCATGGGCATGGCAAGCATCAAGAATTTGTGAAGTAATCTGAAATATATACCCATGTGTGTAATCTGATTATACCAACTAAAGAAAGCTGCAGCAAGCTTTGGAAAATGCATAGTTGTTCTAACCTCTGAATGCAAAACATATTTATAACGGAGTAGAAACAGCATTTCCAGACTGTTCGTCTTTATATAAGCACCAGGAATCAGAAAAGACTAGCAAAAAGAAAGGCAGGTAAAGAAACCCACCACATTTGGATTTAACTAACTCACATATGCTGGGATTTCCGAACTATACGGCGAGGCAGGTTCCACCCATGCCCCAACTGGTACTACAGTCTGGTTCCTCTCAGCCAGCACTGCCAATACGTCCTTGCTCTTCATGGGGTTTAAGGCCAGGGGCAACCTTGTAGTATTTCGAGGCTTCCTGAGAGGGGCCATACTTCCTGGCATCTGTGATTCCTGGTTAGAAGAAAAGAAAAACTCAAAATCTTCAAATGACTGCGTTAAAAGCTCAGCCTCCTAACATATGAGACACTGTCCTATGAAAAGAGAAACCTTGCAGTAAGTAAAAACCTGACATGGAGTTGAAGGATTTTGGAGAAAGAGGAAAGAAGGCTAGAGAAGCAGTGGGGAATAGAAGCTAGAATATATTTTGGAGGAAAGGATGACGAGAGGGGAGAGAGCAAAGGATGTGACTGAGAGAACGAAGATTGTGTCCAGTGGAGAAATGAGCGGAGCGGCCAAAGGAAAAGGGGCTTGGAGGCAGCAACCTGGATCTGAGGCAGGGTCCAACAATCGGTATCCGGACTCTGGGGAAGTGCTAAATGGTGCAGTGTGCCAGACCAGGTAAAAGTCCGTTTCTGAGGAACTGGGGTCGCGCTCCAGCTAAAGTAGCACCCTGCAGGTAAAGAATGGCAGCTCGCTAAGGATTCAAACCTTGGGACGCCAAAGTAACCGCCTCCAATAAACCGCCAATTTTGGGCGGTCAGCCTCGCCCCGCCCCGCACAATCTTATGTCGGCCCCTTCCGGGTTTGCATCACCTCCGGGGGCAGGGAATGCATGGAGGGGCGGGGCTTCGGGGCGCCGGCTGACGTCACTTCCCCTTCCTGTCTGGCGATGGATGGGCGCTCGAGAAACGAAAGGGCGGGGGTCGTAGGGTAGGCGTACGGGTTACTCTAGGGTTGGGTGGCTGCCCGCGCGGCAATATTTTGGCTGCTGGAGACTTTTCCAAATCCGTCAGGAAAAGGGATACGTTCGGTTGAAAAGCTGACATGATTGGGTGGACCTGGGGTCCCAACGAAGAGAAACATTGCTAGAGGATGGCAGAAGGAGGACTTGGCTGGGCTCCTCGAGCATATTTAGTTAAAGCCTCGTGAGGTAGACGTAAGAGAGCGAGGCAAGAAATTGGAGACAGCAATTGTAGACAACTCTTTTCAGTGGGTTTTATTACAACGGAGCATAGAAAGGGGTAGCCGAAAGGAGAGAGAGACTCGTGGGTAGCCCATGTTTTCTACTAATGGGAGTTACCCGGTAGACAGGAGAAAACTGGTTGTACAGGAGAGAGAGGGAGAGAATTTCTGCTCCTATGTCCTTAAGAGAGAATCGGTTCTAGTGAGCAAGTTACGGGATTGGCTTGAGATAGCAAGAGGATATTTAATTATAAAAACATCAGTGAAGGTAGACTGTGTAGTGGTAACTAATAGAGTGAAGGGAGCTGGTAGAAGTTCTCTTCTAATTGCTGTTTCTTTTGTGAATTAGTATTTTAGCCAGCCTACAAGACAACCTCTAACCGTCCCTACCTCCTGGTATTCACACTCCCTCATGTATCAGGGGCTGGTCTGTGTGACCAATAGAATATGGCAAAAATAAGGTTATTGAAAGATATTGTGTCCTTGTTCTCGCTCTCAGAGCACTTGCTCTGAAGGAACTCATCGCAATCCTCTATAAAAGTCCACATGACCAGGAACTGAATCCTGCCAACTGCCCAGTGAAAGTGGATCTTCCAACTGCCCAGTGAATGCTTTTGAAAGTGGATCTTCCAGCCACAACCGAGTCTCTAGAGACTAGTCTCCACAGCTGGACTGCAGTCTTCCTGAGTCAGACCACTCAGCCAACCATAAATTGTGTGAGGTGTTTGTTATTTTAAGATGCTAACTTGGGGTGTAAGTGAGAGAAGACTAGTACGGTAGGAAGGTCACTAATAAAATAGAGGAAGAGATCTTGGAGGTTTGAGGAAGGAGGATAAGCATGTAAAATAGTAGTCCAGAAGAGTAGAAGAATGAACTAGAATCATTCACAATTGCCCAAAATGGCTTTAAGGACCCAGGTGAGGATCATGATTACGAATTTATGGTTATTTTCCTTTTTTTTTTTAATTCCCCCTCAATTTTGAATTTAAAATGAGACCAGTCAACATGTTGAATTTTAACCAGGGTTGAGGAGTTGCTACAATATTATCAAACAAGGAAAGAGTAAGGGAACTGAAGATTAGTGCAGGACACCAATTAACTATTTGACCATATACTTTAAGATTGGTAATGTTGGGAGTCGAGAGAGGTACTGAACATTGAAGTTAGTAGGATCAAGAGAGGCTGGGTGCCTTTGGGAGCCAAAGGTATATTACAGCAGAATACTAAAGGAATGTACTGAAGGTAAAAAGTGTTGATCCAAGAGTGGGATGCTTGAAATTGAGGTGAAGGAGCTGCAGACATTGGTACTGTTATACATATGGTATGAGCAAGGGAAAGAGATGGGAGCTACTCTAGATTACAAAAAAATCATTAGAGAAGAAGAGGTCATAGAAATGGCTCCAGAGCATTGAATGGGTATTTCCTGAGGTTATTGAAGTCACCAAAATACATGATCTGAATAGCTTTGGCAAGAGCCAGGAACATCAATCTTCAAAGAAGTTCAGGAGAAAACCTGGAAGTGGGTAGATGAGTGTTACTAGACAACAATGAGTGGTATAGTCTAACAACATTAGATTCAGAGCTAGGGGTGAGGTTAAGAAAAAAAGAAGAATGATTTAGAAATGGCACTACATAGAGTAGCAAGAAAACCCCATCTCATTTCTACCTGCTTGGTAAGGAACAAAAAACTGCCATCACATGAGAAGGCAAGAGGAGGTTGAGTTACACACCTAGAAGCACACACACCTGGCACTGAGAGGTCTTATACTAGGTAGTCCTTGCTTTCTTTCATCCCTGGCTTCAAGATCTGTGTTTCCCACTATAGCCAACCTAGTGTTTTCATATGAATCTCTGTATCCAGAGAGCTTGCATTTCATACCCTGCTCCTACTTTCTGACCTTTCCACAAGGCTTGTCTTCTATATGGCTAGTTTTCCAACAAGCGAACTCTTTGCTTAGAAATGTCAATCTTCAAAAACTGCAGATTGGGTATTGCTGTCATCAGAGTCTTGAGTTCCTACTCTGAGCCCTCCCCCTCAGAACTAGATAATCCTTTTTATGTGCCTGGGAGATCCCCAGCCATCTCTGCACAAAGCACTGAGTCACTGGCCCTCAGCAGCTGTCCACTTGGCACAGAACCGGTTGTTAATTGAGCAACAGAGGGTCATTTACTATTTAAGCACCACTATCTTGATTGTGACTGACTGACCCACACTAGAAAGAGTTAGAAAACTTGGTCACCTGTTAGTCCTAACATCATTTCAAGTCTGCTTCCCGGATCACCCAACTCTGACAGCCTCTGAGTGTTGTTAAGCCTCAGAGATGAGGCTCAGACAGCTCTCAGACCCTCTAACTCCTGAGTACTGAAATGCATAGGTTGCCTTATCATTCCTTTCCTTCCTCTCAAAGAGATTCAGCATTTCAAGGAGAGGGTCTAACTACAATTTAAAGTGCCTTCTATTTCTCGACACTTTGGAGCCTCTGGAGTCAGCAAATTCAAAGCTACCATCTCTCAACTTTCAAAATATATATATGTGCCAATAACATTCTTTATTGTTAATGCTTATTTACATTAGGTTTTATGTTTGGAGTAAAAAAGAACTAAGATGAGCAAAACAGGGATTCAGTTGATAAAGACAGGAAAATATAGCAGAGAAGCAGATAGATTCAGAGTTTCTTGCAAAACTTGGTTCCAAGAGCTGTCTCCATGCTTGGATTCTCCATTTCCAGATACCTCTCTTCAATGCACCTGTCTCTGATGATAACTCCACTGGGGCATCTGTTCCTTGAAGTCAAAGAATGTTGACTAAAATAGGATACAGCTGGGCATGGTGGCTCGTGCCTGTAAGCTTCAGCCTATGAATGGCTGGGACTAGGGATCGCAGTTCGAGTCCTGCTTGGGGCAACACAGTGAGACCTAATCCCAAAAAATAGCTGGGTGTGGTGGCGCATGCTTGTAATCCCAGCTACCTGGGAAGCTGAGGCTGGGAATTGCTTGAGTTCGTGGTACCCCGGGCAATATGAGCCTGCGGTTCCATGGGCAAATGAGACCTAGTCATAAAATAAAATAAAATAAAATAAAATAAAATAAAATAAAATAAAATAAAATAAAATAAGATAAAATAAATAAAATAATAAAATAAAAATTAAAAAAATTGGAGACTGCGTTCACCTAAGTTTTTTGGGTCCTTTAGCTTGGGCCCAAATGATTTTATAAACTGTTACCTATCATCACCATACTTTTGACTCTTCTAGAAAATGTACTCCTAAAGTATGAAAACTGTAGTCACTAAGATGCTTTGAAAAATATGTTGCAGCTTTAGAAGCAGTTTTCAAGAGGAATTTCGAAAACGTTTTATAGAATAAGTAGCAAGACACTCAAGGCAGCTATGTGAAAGAGACCAAGCCATTAATTTATATGTGTTCTGCTATGATTATTATAATGATCCCCTATTAATAGTCACACTTTCTATATCCCAAATCTCTAGGAACTACATATACAGTACAGAGAATAGACATTTTGGAATAAATTTACATTTAGAGTTTGACTCCGCAAATTACTGTCAATGTTCAAGTCGCACAATCTGACACTGCTTTTCATCTGAAAATAGAGTATTGATGTTTTAGGATGTGTGAGTATGTATGTGTGAAAATTAAGGTAATATATATGAAATGCATGATATATAATAGGTTTTCAATAACTACTTGCTGTTTTTTTTAGGAGGTAGGATAGGCGTCATCTCTTCTACCTTTAGAGATTTTGGTTTGTCTTCCACCATCCCTGCTCTGCCTAGCCACTGCTCCACTTGTGACTGTGGGGGTAGGCATATGGCCCACGAGCCTGAAACAATATTCTGTTCTCCTGTCTGCAGGAACTGAGCAGCGTGTGTGATCTGTGCTAATCCAACCTTGGGCCATCAAAATTTTTAATTAGCTTCATCAAAAGTCTCTTCCCTAGATGACAAGTCACTGTCCAATATATCAACCACATGTGGTCATTTAGTCTTTGTTTTTTTAATTTTTATTTACTTTTTTTTTTTTTTGAGACTAGGTGTCGCTATTTTTGCCTGTGGAACCGCAGGCTCTCGTTGCCCGGGGTACCACGGACTCAAGCCATCCCCAGCCTCAGCCTCCCAGGTAGCTGGGATTACAGGCATGTGCCACCACGCCCAGCTGTTTTTTTGGAACCAGGTCTCACTACGGGCCCCAGGCGGGACTCGAACCGCGATCCCTGGCCCCGGCCGCTTCATAGGCTGAAGCTTACAAGCACGAGCCACCGTGCCCGGCTTTATTTACTTTTAATATCATACAACTTCATTCATCTTTTTATGGTTTTTGTTGGATATGCCCCACCCCTTCTACCATCCCCCGACTCTGATCACTCCATCTCCTTGTCACACTGTTCACTGGCCCATGTTTAGCCCTTTAGTCTCTTTTTGGTCATTTAATCTTAAAATAATAAAAACTAAGCAATTTAAAATTTATTTCCACAGTCTCAACTAGCCACAATTAAAGAGCTCAAAATCATTTGTGGCTAACAGTTAACAGTGCTTGACCATGTTCGTCACTGCAGGAAGTTATATTGGCAGCACTGATTCTGTTTGCCAACAGTACCCCTATCAAAAAGTGTAAGGAGGTTTGAGAGAATGAAACTGATACTGAGAACTAAGCAAGAGATGAGTGATGACCATGTTGACTTTGAAATATCTTTTTCCAGTGATTCTAGCTCCTTCCCAAGTTTGGTTACATGAGGTGAAAAATTCCTCCTTTTTTTGCTTCAAATAGTTCAAGTTGAACTTCTGTCACTACAAACAAACAAAAAAAAAGTCTTGATGAATGACAATCCTGAGCCTCTTGGGCAGCCCACCAAATGCAAGAGCCCGGAGGGCTGACTCTGGCCAGGTCCTATAAAATAGACAAAGCTAATCCCTGTAAGAACTCCAAGAGGACTGAACATTTTGGCCAGTCTTCAAGGCCATCTTTCCAAATAACTTAGTTGGAGCCTTCTTTGAAGAAATGCTTTTTCTCCCTATCTTGACTCCTGTGTATCATAAATACATCTTCTTAGTGGGGACCCACATATTTTCTTGCTTTGGTTTTTTGTTTGTTTGTGAGTTTACTGTCTACTTCCACCTTCCTCTCAAATCTTGCCTTAGAAAGCCACTTTTTTCTACCAATTTTTTTTTACCTTTGGGCCCAGTGGAAGGCAACCCCTTTCCAGCCTATACTATGTAGACACTAAAGCACAGGCTGACTCTCGGCTGTTCTGACTACAAGATGTAAGGTTTTGAACTGGTTGCTTAACCTCTCTGAGCTTCATGTTTCTCCTTGGGGGGAAAAAAATTCTTACCACACAGAGTTGGTGAAATATTTAAAAAAAATAATCCCCTAAAAGATCATTTGTAAGGGTCAATGCAGATATATTATCAGTTGTGCCTGTTTCAAGACTTAGTCACAGCTTTGCCAGCTAGTTTACATACCTACTAGAAGAATATGTCTTCCATGACTTGAATGTATTACCTTCCCCATTCCCCACATCCCATCTCTCTCATTAATGTCTAGAACATGGCGTGCTTTTCACACAGTAGGCAATTATTAGATGCTGACTAGCTAATTTCCATTTCTGTACCTCCCCCTTTCAGAGAAGGGTGAGAGAGGGAGGAAGGAGCGAATCCTTCTCTGGGACATGGTTGGTGGGGGGGTCACCATCTGAAGACCTCAGAGAAGGAAAACAATGGATCCGTTCATGACTTGGGGGTAATTTGTGACCTCCCCATGATTGTTCAACCTGTTTTCACTTGAGCATGGAAGCTTTGCAAGAACAGAACTGCGGAGATGTTCTCTAGAATGTCCTCGATACATCTTAAATAGGTCAGCAGATGCTGGTTGCTGGTTCTTTCCAACACGTTGGAGCCAATTAATTTCTCCTCTTTGTTCTTGTAGAGAGTTGCTGAATAGGGCACGTTCAGCAGCCATGGACACGAGCCTGAAGTTCCTCTCAGTTTCTGAGAGGGCAGGAATTCTATTCACAAATTAAATATTTACTCTCAGCATAAAAGGCTTTGATGTGTTTCATTTTTCCGGTACGGAAATGGGAGCCTCTTCTCTCTTAACAAAATTTACATAGGACCCCCCCCCAATCACACCAGGATCATATATTTCTCCCAACAAATCCCACACCTTTTGGACACATCTTATTTCTATAGGATGTTTTTCTGCTGAGTAACTCCTCACAGGACAAAATTCTGCAAAATCAACATTCAAGGTGAAGGTCTTGGGTAGGGCAGGAGGTGCCTTCCACCCGCATCTCCCCTTTCTCAGATGTGAGCCAGAGTAGGGCTACCTAGGAGAATTTTCAAAAAGAAGAGGAAAGAAAAAAACATCTTTGGGGAGGGCCATCCTTTACTGTGTAAGCCCACAAAAAAGCTCATTTTGTTCCAGAAAGACTTAGCTAATCTATCTCTTGTTCAGTGGTTGCTGGAGTAGCTAGGCCCTGCCTCCTCCCAACACAAAGCCTCATACAAATTCCTGGTTTCCCAGGCAATGCTCTGCAGCTCTACAAATTTTCTGGCTGGTGGTAGCCTCCTGAGCCCTCTCTCTCTGTGCTCTGGCAAATTGAACTGATGGTAGGGACCTCTCCGGCACCATTCACACATGGGTTTATGGCACATAGAATTAAAAGTAACTTTAGCAACAATGAGAAGACAGAGAGTGGGCAGAGAGGGCCACCATAGATTCTGAAGCTTAGAAAGCAGGTGCTGGAACTGAAAGTTTCGACTAAGATTGAGACCCAGGGTATATGAGGTAACTTCCTATCAAGGAGTTAGAGGTGGAGTCAGCTTTATCGGTGACCAGCCTGAGGTTCTAATACAAGTTTTGCTATTTCATAGGTATGATCTTAGCAAGCTGCCACCCTCTCTTGGAATTTTAGATTTTACATTTTGTAAAGTGGGATTATAGTCTCTATCTAAAAGAAGTATTGGGAGAATTAGGCCGGGCATGGTAGCACATGCCTGTAAGCAGCAGTCTAGGGAGCCACAGCCAGGGCCAGGGATGGCAGTTCAAGTCCCGCCAGGGGCATGTAGCAAGATCTAATTCCAAAAAAATATAGCAGGGCGTGGTGGCACACGCCTGTAATCCCAGCTACCTGGGAAGCTGAAGCTGGGGATTGCTTGAGTCTGTGGTACCCCAGGCAAGGTGAGCCTGTGGTTCCATGGGCAAAAATAGTGAGACCTAGTCTCAAAAAAAAACAAAAAAGTATTGGGAGAAATAAGTCAATAAGTATATATAAAATGCCCTCTCTCCAATTTAACACATGGGATGGCTCCAGGTGAAGGCATCCCATGTGTTAAATCCCCAGAAATCTAGGGATTCACCTCTCCTTACTTCTCAGGAGCAGCCTTCAACCTGTATCTGATAGGATTAAGATCTAGCTGCCAGTGGTAGAAATTTGCTCTGTATATTATTCATTGTCTTCCTTTCCATGTCTTATTCCCTGAATTCTGCCTCTGGGAAAATCCAAACTAAGGTACCAGTATGTCTCAAAATTTCTGAAGACCTAGGTTTGGAGTCTGCAACTCCAAATTACTGTTTCAACTGAATTAGTATATTTAGAAATCATGTTACTACTTGTTTCTCTTCCCCACCTTGTCGAATCAGACCTGGAACTCAAGTCCTATGTCTGGGTATAGTTCTCTTTCTTTCTCTCTCCCTTTCTCTCCCTCTCTCTCTCCCACTTTCTCTCTCTCTCTCTCACACACACACACACACACACACACACACAATTGGTCTTCTATGCTGCATAGCAAATTGCAGCAAATTTAGCAACTAAAAACATACACTTTTACTGGTAGTTTCTGTGGTCTGAAGTGCAAGCACAACACAGCTATCTTCTGTGAAAGCACAACACAACTATCTTCTGTGGTCTCTCCAGACTTCAGTTAAGATGCCAGCTGTGTGGCATTACTTTCTGAAACAAGTCCTCTTCCAAGTTCATATGGTTGTTGAAAGAACTTGTTTCTTGGAATTATAAGACTGAGGTCCCTGTTTTCTTGCCAGCTCCTGGCCAGGCATTGCTATCCTGGAGGCCACCCATAGTTCATGCCCTGTGACCCTTTCACAACACTGCAGGTCATGTCTCCGACACCAGCAGGCTGTTGCTATATAACATAACATAATTAGAGGTATGATGGTCCTATAACCATATTCTATTAGCTAGAAGCATGTGCATACTCCATTTGTGTGTAGAAACCTTCTGGAAGTTTTGCAGAAAACAGGAAGAAGAATCTTACACTGAAATGATGTTCTAAATATTCAGCTTCTGAACCATGCTGCTCTCTCATTCCCTCACCCTCTCTTCAGTTCTCTCCTCCGTGTTCTTTTCCATCCCCAAGTCCCTATTTATTTCTAATGCATAACAATTTGTCTTTTGGTTTCTTGACCCTTTATGTTTAATGTCTTACCTCCTACTCCATGTGGCATATCCAGACTTTTTTTTCTTACTAATAACAACTCCCTCCTTAGTAAGAATTATGGGTTATTTGTTGGAACATTTTGTTTTCATCATGCTCCTAATGATTCTTTCCCACTGAGTGGAGGAGGTGGGTATAACTCTATAACAAAAAGTGAATGAAGGAAAGGAGAAGAACACTAAATGTAAAAAACCATCATTGACATTAAGATATTAATGAATCTCTCCAGTGATATTGTCAGGACTAGAGCATTCTTTCTGAACTTCGAGTCAAAAGAAAGAATGTTGAGTGGGTGGAAACATTCTTAAATCTGGTGACAGAGTTATTAAAATTGATTCTTAATTACATGATATATGTGTGTTTTAATCCTTCTTCCCTATCTTATTAAGTAACTTCAGAAGTCCCAGGTCTATCATTAGCTAGCAGTTTAACCCTGAGCAAATTATTTCATTTCTCTGTCCCTCAGTTCCATCTATTGAGATGTAAAAAAGTGAGGCACGGCAATTTCAAATGCCTCTTGCTGTGTGATGAGTCTGTTGTTCTGTGATTGTCTGGCTACTCCTATCAGACCTTTGTTTTTTGAAGATGGAATTCATTTTCACACACACCCTGGGCACCCCCAGCTAGCATTTTTGTCACCTCCAATTCCCACAGAGTCCTGGTAGGGTAGTGACTCAGTCAGAAATCACTATCTGCTCCCTGTTCTAAAGATGACCAGAGTCTTCTGACATTCTTCTGGCATGTGCATGTGCATGTGTGTGTGTGTGTGTGTGTGTGTGGAGGTGGGGCCTCCAGCAGCGGTGCTCTCTGGGTGCTGGGCACAGAGGTCTGAATATGACAGGGCAGCACAATAGATACAAACTTAATGAGCCACCTTAGGGCCCCAGAAGGGGTGTTTCAAATGAATGGCCTGAAGCAACTGGGCACAATAAAAGAGCCAAGAGGACTGGGCTAGATGCTAAGAAGAAGACAATGACTTTGTGGAAGTATTCAGGAAGAAGGGTAATGGGCCTTGACTTATTGCTGTCAGTCAGGCAATTAGTCCACCTGCACCATTTAGTGAGCACAGCTCAGCACTGGGCCCTATGAAGAGACCCTTAAACATGAAGTTACAACCCCTGTCCCAGGGAATCTCCAGGCTAATAAGGAGATGGTCCAGTAGCCACATTTTCTGACCCAGAAGTCTTACATGCACACCAACTAGAATAAATCTACTTTTGAAGTGAAAGAAATATAAGATTTATAATCAGAATGTCCTTAAAATAAAAACTTTTAAAAGCCTATAAACCAGTAGATGGAATAGATACACCCACAGAGAAAAACCTAAAGAAGAACACATGCAAGGGTCAAACTAGATAAGTGAGGGCAGCTGAAATAGAGGTTAGATGTTATGAATGAGAGTAAGATGACTGTTACCTTATACCTGTATAACCTAATTGTTTATTGGATTAGTGACTCCCTCAAAACGAACCCCATTTATCTCAGAACACACAGAGGGGTGTCTTGTGTCTGTTCATATACTGGTCTATCATCTGTAATATCACTGTATACCCTTCCTGCTCTCATTCCTCCTCCCCAGCCACCCTTACAGCATTGGTTTTTCCGTACAATTATTTGAGATGCCTTCCTCAAGCTCTCATCCATTCAACATTCAAGAACTATCTGTTGAATACCTACTATGAGCCCTGCCCTGTATTAAGTAGTAGGGTTTGGAGACAAATAGTACAGCCTTACATCAAAGAGCTCTGTTTTTACAGAGCTCATTAGCAAAAGCACATTAGAAAAGCACATTAGCAGAGGATAGGACAAGTCTATAGATAGCATCTATAGAGTTTAAAAGGACCCAGGACATGACTAAAAAAGTGCTCATTCTACACTCACACAGCCAGAGCAGCTGTGGAGTCTTGGTGTCCTGACATCTGTTCTTTCTCCACAGGTACCTCCCATCTGCAAGGCAGCAGAGGGAAATAAAAGGTTAACCCATCCTGGTAAGCTCAGTCTGAGCCAACCATCTTTACATTCTCTTGAAATAGCTCAGTGTCTTCTTGGACAATAAAAACAATTGTTCCACTGGTCTTTACAGTTTCCTCCCCCAACCCATTCTCCCTGAGAAGGGTTGGCGTGAGTGTAAGTACTGTGGCATAAGTGCTCCTGTGACCACAGAGGAATACAGTGTATCTAAACCTATGTGACTTTCTCAGGCTTCCCACAGCTCTCTGTGCCACATTAGGCTTATCCCAGGCTAGTAAACTACATACCGATCAGGCCCCACCTAAGGCCTTTGGTGGCCCCTACCCTGCCTTCTCCACACACAGTCCTTTTCAAGTGCCCTCTCATCACTGTCAAGTCCCTTCAAGAATACTCAAGGGCATTAGGGGCACTGCCATGTACTACATGTATATAAGAGCTTAAGGTTCATAACCAGCAGGGGTTGGAGGGCATGTTGAGAAATATTATATTCCTCCTGCGCTTCCCCCATTACATTTTCTTTCCACCATCTTCAGGCTGAAAAGGGCAGACTGTAACATTATCTTTAGACTTTCTATTTCCTGAATATCATGTCCACCTTTTACTCTAGTTCAGTAAGCCACAAGGTCCAGCATCACAGGAAAAAGACGCCATTTGTGGAAGACCCCAAGGTAGAACCCAAGGTAGAGCCTTCCTTGATGAGTCAAAAGGGTAGATAAAATAGCCTTTAACTTCCAGAGAATGACTTTTGAGGCTTTCATCTTGCTAATAACTCTGAAATACTACTTTAGAGATTGAATATTAGCTTTCTCTTTTCCAGTGTACATCCAGTAAAACAACACAATCTCTTTCAGAGGAAGTCAGCTGCCCCGAGGTGTCCAGGAAAAAGCTGCATAGACACAAATGAGTTGAGGAGAACCTCATTTATGCATTCAGAATATTTTTTTTACAATTCTTCCTTGAATTTCAAAGTCAATATTTCCCAATTTTTCTTCCATCTTTTGGCTGAGATGAGCTGTGAGTGAGTCTTCAGTCAAGCGATTGGGCTTAGTTAGGCTTTTTGCAGTATGTGAGAAGATTTTGAGAGATCACTGCTGTATTTGTGGGACTAGAGCGTATCAAGAGGGGAACTGTAGACTTTAGTTTCACCAAGATACAAAGATTCTCATGGAATGAAAAAGAAGATGCAGTTTTTTTTTTTAAAAGGTTAAAATCAGATGACTGGATCAAAATGTGTGTGTATAGATGTATATACGTATGTGTATGTATTTGTGTGTGTACATGTGCAAACAGTGGAATACTATACAACAATCAAAAAGATAAACACATGCCATTTAGAGCAACTGGAAGAGAATATACTAAAATAAATAAGCTAGAAGGATAATGATACATATCAGATAGTGTCACTTATATGTGGAATACAGAGGAGCCAAACAAAGAGTTAGACAAAGATAAATGTTAAAACCAACCCTTAAAAGTTGACCACTAATTTAAGACTTTCAGAAAAGGAAGGAATGGGAGAGGGGCAAAAATAGGAGAGCTGGGGGGAGAGCACACTGGCCTATACTAGAGAACTATGGATACTTTGATAGAAGAAATGTGGTGTCTACACCTGGGCAGAAGGAATCCCATACTGTCAAAACAAGAACCAGGATGTAAAATAATGGTACTTCAATAATAATTTAAATAAATAAATACATAATAGAGAAATAAATTTATAAAGTTTAAAATGTCACCCCTGTAGCAAAGAATGTTCCAGGTGATGTGCTGTACTAAACTTTCACCAGTTTCCTTAATAATTCCTACTGTTACCCCCATTTCACAGAGGTGAAATCAGAGACTCACAGAGGATATGAGTCTGTCCCAAGATAGTAAGCAGATATTTTCCTGACAACCCTCATGAGGTGTAGACTCATTAACGAGGGTTCAGGGAAGAGCTAGAGTTTTTCTGCTCATCAAGTCCTTGAGTCAAGAGCAGATGAGAGGCTGTGAAACTGGTAACAGAACCCCAGAATACTGGCTGTTAGGGAATTACCTTCATCTTGGCTCTGACATGTTCTAGAAAATTGGCTGGAGGCAGGGGATTGAACACAGTGGCTTCTGGAAAGAAGTCCCCAACATCTATGTGATTCTTTGAAAGGATAGAGAATTCCAAGCAGAACCAGGAAAGGTGTGAAAATAATAGAATTTAAGCCATTTTCCAGTCTTCTTTTAGGGTGAATTAGTGGCTTTTCAATTCTTCAGTAGTTGGCTGGAGCCTCCCATTCCCCAGCTTTTTAAAAGCTCTCTCCCTCCCTTTTCAGAGCTCATTGGAGATCTGTGCCTGGTACACACCCTCCTTCACAGGAACAAGGAGGGAGAGGTGGAAACAGGAGAGGTTGAGACACAAGGTCTTGTGGCGCACACGCCAGCCCAGCCCCCTCATTGAACCCAAACCCTCATCTCCCCCTGGTAGAGGGGTTCAGTGCAGACCGCTGAAGAACTGCTGGGCCTCTGGGACCCCGTCAGATTGGAACCTGCTTTGGAAATTATTCCTGAATCGATAGCCCCTTCCGAACTAGGGATGTAGGACTTTGACACTAGAAAATGCCAGGTCTGAAAGAGAGGGAAGGACAAGCCCAGCAACACACAGAGCTCTGTGTATTCAGAGGGAAGTTGGCAGGGTTGTGTTCGGGCAGAGAAACTCCGAGTGGTACAAAGGGACGTGCCCAGAGTGGAGAAATCATGCTAATTGTCTGCACCAGAGCTGGAGAACGCCACCCAAAATGAAGAGAGAAAGGGGAGCCCTGTCCAGAGCCTTCAGTGCCCTGCACCTCGCTCCTTTTGTCTACCTTCTTCTGATCCAGACAGGTAGGAGACCAGAAGGGTAGGAAAGGGTCTAAGGAAGAGAACTGGGGCTTTCAAAGGAGAGGGAGGGGAGAGCTGAGGGCAGAATGCCGTTGGGGTGGGAGGAGGGGATAGCTCAGCTGCCGTGGGAAGCATCTCAGTGAATTCAGGCATTAGTGTTGAATGTATTTCTTCATTCTGTGTGCTTCCCGCCTGACCCCTTCCCCCCTCCCCCAAAAGACTGCATGACTTTGGAGCTCCCACAGCACTGAGTACATTCGATGGAGGGCAATGAGCCATTTCTTATGGGATGTCTGGTTGGCGTGGGCCTGGCCAGCATTCTTTCCAAGGGTTGGTGGTGGGGCTTGGGAGGGTGGGAGAAATCTTGGTTTTGTCTCCCCAACCCCCCATCCTGGCTTCTTTGTAAAATAGCAAGGGAGATGAAAGAAGCTTTTGAGATAATGAACTGTCTATTTTGATGAGTAACACCAACCTTTTCATAACTCACCCCACACCATAGACATCTACTTTCTCTACTGCCCCCTACCAACTACTTGAAGAACCGATCTGTTTTTAAATATGTTTATGTCCGTGCATACCACACACACACACATTCCAAAAAGCCTACGAATTCACAATTTACTGGGACAGATACAGAGATCGTTTTAATAAAAAGTAGACTTTGCAATGAGCCAGATATACAGAGGATGTCCAGAATAAAAGAGAGATCACCTACCCCATCTAGGAAGTTGGTGTTGGTTGTGCAGGGTGGGGGTGGAGGGATATCAGAGGAGGTGTCCTGGGAATGTCTGCACTAAATTTTAAAAGATGGGAAAATTGGTAGATGTGGGAGTGGACGTTATAGTTGGGAAAATGGGCAAAGGTTAACAGTTTGAAATGGCCTTGTATATTTAGAGGTTCCAGCAGTTTGCCTCTGCTGTGAAAGAAATTGTCAATTGAATTATGCAAGAGCCTATAAACAATTCCATAGAACCTGGAATATAATCTTTAAACAGTAGGGTGCAAATGAAATAAGAGAATCTGCTTGCTTGTTGGGGCTATGGTAACAAAGAAACACAAACTGGGGTGATGTGATTTAAGCAACAGAATGTATTGACTAATGCTTCTAGAAGTTAAAAGTTCAAGCATGACTCTAGGGAAGGACTGGACCTGTCTATTAGCTTTAATAGATCCTTAGCTTCTGGCAGCCTAACATCAATCTTCAAGTAGTGTTCTCGGGGTGTGTGTGTTTGTATGTGTGTGTGTGTAAATATTCCCTTGGATTAGGGGACACAATACTCCAGCAGGATCTTAGTTTACTACATCTTCAATGATCTCAATGATCCCAAATTAGGCCAAATAATGTACTAAGGATTAAGACTTCAAAACATAAATATAATAAGATTATTGTAATAGTCTAGGAGAGAAATCAGAGTTGAGATTAGAATAGAGGGAATAAGGCATGTTGAGATAAAATTTTGGAGGGAAAGTCAGGACCTACTAATTACTAGAAAGTGGGAGCATCCAGAGAAGGAGGAAAGGCTTCTGTGATGATTAGTTTTGTATATGTTGAGACTGAAATGCCTGTGAAACACTTATGGGGAAATGGTAAATAGCCGGTAGCTAGAGGGAGGAACTGGAGGAAGGTATGTGGAAGCTATAACCAAAAAGTGAGACTTTTAACAAATGAGGACAGATAATATCACTGAAAAGGAGAAGAAATGGGTGTAAGTGGAACACTGAGCAACCCCAGGATTTGTAGAGAAAGGGGGAAGGGAAGGGATGGAGCAATGATGCGTAGAAGCCTATTGGGGAAAACAAGAAGGAACAGCCAGAGAATTGGGGGACAACTAGGAAACTGTGGTCCAGAACAAAACAAAGGGTTTAGGGGTTTACAGAGAACCAGGATTAAGTGCCAAAGAGGACCAGTGGGTATGGCAATTAAGAAATTACTATTAACCTTTCAGAGGGCAATCCCAATGGAAACTATGAATTGAGGAAACCATGAAAGCTGATCATCTGGAGACAATGAACTGTAAACAGTATGTGCTCAATGAAATACACAGACCTAAAAAATTATAGAAAGAGCTTGTCAGTCAATTCAAGTAGACAAAAACCAAAAGTGACAAAAGATATTCTGTGTGAGAAACTGTAATTAACATAGCAAAAAAAAGAAGAAGAAAATTCTAAGTATAAACTCTGTTAGTAAGTTATTAGCAACAACAAGGTATCACCTGTGACAGGAAAGATGTACATGCAATGTCAGGCCACTATATTATTATGGACTCATGAGCCATAAAGAGCTGAAAGTTATAAGGGGTTTCTGTGACCCACAATATGTTAGTTTGGAAAATACCAGTTTCTGTAGCAAATAAATCCCAGAACTTATTGTCATGTGATAGTCCAATGTAGTTCTAGACTAGATCAGGAGCGAGGAAGGACCCTGCAGGGCAAGTTCTCCAAGGGTGAAGCTATGGAGCTCTATCAACTTGGATATGCATTTCCAAAGGTCACTTGAAGATTAGCTTCATTTTTTTTTCAAGTAGAGAATAAGAAGGAAGGAAGGAAGGAAGGAAGGAAGGAAGGAAGGAAGGAAGGAAGGAAGGAAGGAAGGAAGGAAGGAAGGAAGGAAATCCTGAAGAGAATTGCAAATTAAACAGAACCACTGTTGCTGAGTGGTAGGGGGAGTGGGTGTATATTATTTTCCAGTGTTTGTTTTATTTTCAAAACTGCTTTCTTCTAACAAGTCAATGTAAAATGCAAAGACATTATTGAATCTCATAATTATTTTGCCATTCTATGCTTACTCCTTGAGTCTTATATTTTAACAGCATGTGCTAGAGACTACTTATAGACTCTCTCCTGCTTTGCTTCTTTCCAAGTATTTACAAACATCAGAAAATGCTACAGTGGAACTCTCATGTTGTTATCTTTCCTCTTTTTCCTAAGAGTAATTAAATATACCCTCTACATTTTGAAATATTTTAGGTTTTGCTACTGTTACAATAAGATTAAACTATGAAATTAAAATTTTCCAGAATTTAGAGGTATTTAGCTTCTATACTGGATTTTAGATATCAGAGATGACCAAACACCTTAACAAAAATGTCTTTTTTCATTCCTAAAACAGGTAAAGTTACATGAGGTTTTCTAAGCTTTCCACATTCTCCATACCTATTAATGATGAAAATTGCAAACATTTCCTGCAAAAAGTGGCTGTTTTACAGCAGTAGACAAATGGTCTGATGTAACAGAAAGAGAGAAGATTGCTATCCTGTCTGCTGATTTGCACTTTTTTCCTAATATTTTCAAAATGCTCAAAAATACTCCATAAAGGCATCAAACAAACTTCACACCTTGGTTTCAAAGAAGGTGCCAAGTTCCCCCTGAGGCTTCTCTGCCCATATGGACAAAAAACATTTTCCCTTAACTGGTTGGAAGCCTTTTTCTGTTCAAATATAAAATTAGAGTAGGTAGAATCATATGAGAACTTATTATTCCAAATTCTACTTTCACTTTCATGATGACAATTTAAGATTTGCTGAGTTCATACCAGCTGGTGTCACTTTTTAAATGTTATAATGTAAGATTCAGACACTTGGTTCAGGGTCACTCGATTTATGCAAGAACTAATCTTAAGGGAAATTATATATGTCGATAAAGAGACCATGGGTGGGGTAAGAGTAGTCATTTTATACTATTAGCCAGGAATAATAATTCTGAACATCTAAAAGCAATCTAGCCAAACTGGTTATAGTATATTTCAAAATACCTAAATATGTGTGGAAAAATCATAAATAGACAACACAAGAATTATTTACATTATCTCTTGCCATGATGTGAAAGATATTTAAAGTAATGTTATTTCACCTCTTTAGAAAAAAGCAACAATCTAAAATCTTTTTTGAAAAGTCATTGTGACAGCTTTAATTGTTCATCTTCTGCTTTTTCAAGTTGTTATTGCTCTCCCAGATGCAGTGAAAGTACTCTAGTACTCTAGTACTCTAAAATTCATGTAGAGGTGAACAAAAACAGAAATGATGTAATTATCCCTGTTCCTAAAGTCCTTTTGGTTTAACTATTTTTAATAACAATCATATTTGGAGAAGTCTAGTGATTTCTATAATACTTCTAGAACCTTCTAGAAAAGAGAGACAGGTTGGGACTTCCATTATACAACATTTTGCTTCCTAGAGCTTTCTTTTTTCTAACTTTAGTTTTAATTACCCCTTATTATTTTATCTCCTGAAGTTGATGCCCTCTCTTCCTGGATCCAAATGGTGCCATAACCTTTTCACCTTCACTTCATAAAACACTACTAATGTACAGTCTTTGTACATAATAATTTTAACAAAGCTTTGTGAAGTTATAGTGACATTACTTTACAGAAAGAATGTAACTTAAAAATAAAATGAGGTTTCTAATCCTTATAACTATTTCAGACTGTGAGTTCTTACTAATCATTTTGTGGAGCCCTGATCATATTTCTATGCCCAGGAGACTCATGCCCAGTGAACTGAACTACAAACACAATTTTCCAAGCTCATTCTTTTAATTTTTCAAAAAACGATATCCTTATTTGAGCCAATCACCTTACTACAGTATTGATGCAAAATACCCCTTATTTTCAAAAAGGACCAGGAAAAATAATAATAAACCCAAAACCCAGACCCCTAAATAAGACACAAAAACTATTATGCAACCTAGGAAAAATTAATATATTATCCTGGAACAAAGCAGAGTCAACATCCAAATTTAAAATAAGTTCATTCAAATTTAAAATGAGAAAAAGACTGGAGGGAGGTTTCTCTAAAACAGGCCTCTGAGTGGAGTCAATCACACCACTGGTTCTACGGGCTAAACTCAGTACAAGGCCGTAACTCAGTGCAAGAGAAGCTGGGAAATGTAACTTTAAAGACTGACACGAATAGAGGGCTTGAACCAAGCTTTATTTGAATCCCTTGTGTTTATGGCCACAACCACCAAGTTCTCCTTAGACAACCAGCACACTCAGCCTTTAATGCTCTGTCCCTAATATGGACAAATAAAGGAGATGCTCCAAAATTCATCACAGTCCAGCTCAGAACATTCACACAAGATTTTTCTAGAGGTCAGGATGTTAACTTACAGATGTAAACTCAATGTACCATAACTCTAGATAATCTGGTTTGCAAGACTTTACTCTCTTGGGAACCTAGAATTGTTTCATCCACCAAGGACCTAGCAGGAAGTCTTGTCTGAGTTCTACCATTTAGTCCTAAGATCACTTTCATCTCATAGGTGCTATCTTTTTGAAATTGTAACAGCCAGGAGTGGTGGCAAGCACCTATAATCCCAGTTACCTGGGAGACTGAGGCTGGGGATCATTTGAGTCTGTGGGTTCGAAACAACTCAGGGAAACATAGCAAGACCTAGTTTCTAAAAAAATAAAAATAAATAAAACATTGTAACTGAAAATTACATATAGACAAATGAATTTGGTATAAGGATATAATTTGATGAATCTTTTAAAAGGGGACACCTCTTTATATTCAGCTTTCAAGACCAAGAAATAGAATACATGAATACCTCAGAAATACCCCTTTACTAATTCCATTACTATTGCTCTCTCCCATGGATACAGTGGGACTTTAATTTCTAACACAAGTTAATGTTGCGTATCTTTGAATTTTATCTAAAGGGAATCAAATGGATGCATTCTTTTGTGTCTGACTTCTTTGAATGCCAAGTTTGTAAAATTCATGCGTGTCATTGAAATTGTAATTTGTCTCATTGCTGCATAATATTCCATTGCACAAATATAACAGAGATGTTTATTCAATTTTGATACACATTGGTTGCTTCCAATTTGGGACTTTAATTCATCAAACATTATAGTACATATTCTTTAGAGGGCAAATATACACAGTTGGGGTAATATTGAGAGAACTGCTGAGTTACATGTGTATGGTTCGTTTTAATAGAGCTGTCCAATTGTTTTTCAAAAGTGGTTATATCCATTTATACTCCCACTAGCAGTGTATGAGAGTCCCAATACTGTCTTCACAGCTTTCTGAGTCATGTTTTCTTTGTCATATTAGGCATCCTAGTGGGTATGAGGTGATAACATCTTAGCTTTTAAATTAGCTTTTAAAATTGCATTTTATGACTATTAATGAAGTTGAACCATTTTCCATATTTTATTAGTCATTTGGATGTCCTTTTTTATAAAGTACCTGTTCTGAGTCTTGTGCATATTTTTCTATCAGGTTTTTGGAATTCTTTTAAAAAGTATTCACTTTTTAAAAAAGATTTAATCACATATAGGATATGTATGACTTGCTTTTTCACTCTTTTAGTGGTATCTTTTGATGAACAGAAACTCTGAATTTCATCCACTTTGTCCACTGTGTTATTTTCTTCTCTGATCCTTACTGATTTTGTGTCCTGAGAAATCTTTATGCCATCACTCATGGAGATAATCTCCCATGTTTTCTTCTTTAAATGTTATTGTTGTACCTTTCACATCTAGATCTACAATTGATCTAAAGTTTGATATTTGTATTCATTTTAGAGTAAGGGTAAAATTTAATTTTTTCATGACCCAGCTCTATTTATTGAAAGAAATCCATTCCCCACTACAGTGTTGTTATTACCTTTGCCAAAGTCAAGCTATCTTACATAAATCTGGTCTTGGTCTCTCTATTCTGTTCCATTGACCTATTTGTCTTTGTGCCAATATCACAAAGTAAATTTCTTGAGATTTTGGTTGATAATATGTTAAAAATATAAATCAGTTTGGGACAATTGACAACTTAGTGATTTTCCAATCCATAAGCATGCTGAATGCCTGTACCATCTCAACATGCTTATTAGCTTTGGATCCATTACTGAACGTCCGTACACTTCAGATACAGATTTAAAAAGTACCCAGATGCTCTTCCTGTATCCCAAGGGCCTTCTTCACAACTTTTGTTTCCTGCTTTTCTCCTACATTCCTGAGTAATTGGCACTTGAAATGATTTCACACATTATAGGTCCCTTTAGAGCTTAACAGGATGACAGCATAAGAATATAACACAATAGCCCCAACAATTAGTGATGCCCCTATACCACAGGAACAGAGGTCAGATGTGTGTATGGATGTGTGTATGGATGTGTGTGGGGGTGGAGGGAAGGAGGTTCTTACAACATAATTCATTTGTTAGGATACTAAAAACAAAAGCAGAAAATGTTATTTTTTCCTTTTAGAAAGCTATGCTATCTGCTGCCCGTGAATTATTATATGCAGGTTCTGGTCACCACACCTCAAAAAGGAAATAGTATAGTTGGAGAAAATCCAGAGAATGGTAGCTCTGATGGCCAAAGGGATTGAGGAACTTCCTGGTAAAGACACATCCAAGCAAAATAGAAAACCTTTCAGATAAGAAGGGATGTAATTGCAGTCCATGGTGTTGGAGAATATGAATAGGTACAGCTAGGCCAAATCCTAGAACACATAATCATTACTATCACACTGAAATTTTCAAAATGTAAATTTAAGGTAAAGTAAACTCTTGCCCAAAAAGGAATACATAAAAATAAGTAGATGATGGTTTCTTTAAAAGAAGAAACTGTTACGGGAACCAAGACTCTTGGCAGGTATATTCTTATACCTTCATATAATATGAATAATATTCTTATACTTTCAAACTTGACATTCCTTTGTCGCAGCAGGTCAACTCCTATTTGACAAGGAGCTGCCCACCTGACTCAGTATGACATTGTTTAAGTTAACAGGTACATTTTGCTGTGATGTCAGTTTCCTTCTGCACAGCCTCTGGTGGGAACAGAGCCTTTCTACAAAATGATGCCGCAGAGACTCCAGGACAATGATTAAGCTAATCACTTCTCAAGGTCGAATAGTCCTGGTCCCTTTTATTTCCATTGTAGTTAGCCATTTCCTCACTTCTGTGTCCTGTACTGGCACCTGGCCCAGTTTTCTGTATCCCTTGAAAGTTGTGGAATCCTGAACTTAATACCAACTCCAATTTTGGCTAGAGTTTTGGGAAACAATGTTTGTTCAGCAAAATGCTCTCTGTTGGCTTCTGAAAGAGACTGCTTTATTCTCCTATGGAGACACACCTGTATATATACATCCCTGCAACCTAGGGGCATCCCCAAAATCATGGGCATGAGTATGAGAAGGGCAAGACCTGGGTAGTCCATCTGCTGTGGATTCTCAGCTGTTTTTATCCAGAAGATGTCAAGTTAAATTGGCATCAAGAACACACTTGAGGCCGGGCACGGTGGCTTGTGCCTGTAAGCTTCAACCTATGAAGCGGCAGGGGCTAGGGATCGTGGTTCGAGTCCCACCTGGGGTCTGCAGCAAGACCTAGTTCCAAAAAAAATAGCTGGGTGTGGTGGTGCGCACCTGTAATCCCAGCTACTTGGGAAGCTGAGGCTTGGGATTGCTTGAGTCTGTGGTACCCCGGGTAACGAGAGCCTGTGGTTCCACGGGCAAGAATAGCAAGACCTAGTCTAAAAAAAAAAAAAAAAAAAAAAAAAAAAAA